>VZSF01009518.1:174722-212298 GCA_013398295.1 Chionis minor | reverse complement strand
GCCGAAGCTCCGAGCAGCAGCGAGAGCAGCAGCGAGGGGGCGACCCGCGCCCGCCCGGCGGGGCCCATGGCTCCAGCGCTCGGCGGGGCGGGCAAGGCACAACTTCCCCACTTCCCTCCTGTTCCTTTCTCTTCCTCTCCTCTTCCTCCTCCTCCTCGCCGGGGCGGCTCCGAGGCCAGCCCGCGCTCCCGCGGAGGGGGGCGGCCGCCCACCGGCATCCTTCCCCCCCACAGGTGTCCCTGGGGAGGCGGAGAAGGCGCCGTGCGGGGCTTCCTCCGGCCCCGCCGGCAGCCGGGCTGCAGCGCTGCCGCCTCCCGCCGCCCCAGCCCGGGGCTGGGGGTGGAGAAAGGAAACGGGAGAAAGGGAAGCGCCGCCGTTCCCATTGGGCTGCAGCGCGGGGTATCTCCTCCTCCTCCTCCTCCTCCTCCTCCTGCTGCCGCGGCCAAGGGGCCGGCTCGGCTCCGCCGCCCCCTCCCCTCCGCTCCGCTCCGCTCCCCGGGTGCCGCTGCGCCCCCCCTGGGCTGCTCTGGGGGTGCTGCACCGGGGCCGGGGGGGTCCCCACGGTTGGGGGGCTCCCCGCTGCGCTGCGGGCTGGGAGGGGACCCCAAACCCCCGCAGCCCCGAGCGTCGCCTGCGAGCATCCGAAGTTGGCAGGCCATATACATATGCGCCTATATATATATATATGTACACACACACATGCACACACACACACGTACGTATTTTTAAGCGAACAGGATTATTCCCAGGCGGCGCTCCCGCCGCCAGAGGCAGAAGGGGGGCGGTGCGGGGGGGGGAGGCCGCGGGGTGCCTGCGTGGGGGCGGACACGAGTGGGGCCGGACGCTCCCGTTCATCCCTTCCAGCCCCCACAGGAGAGCCGGGGTCGTGCCGGGGCTTCCCCCCCCTTTCCCCCTTTCACCAGCTCCCGGGGTGGTGTCTCCACGCAGGGGTGCAAAATGCACGTTTAATGCGTGCAAGCTTTTGGTCATTAAAGTTCTACGCTGATTAATTATGCATTTTTATAAACCTTGCTGCCCGGGTGGGACAGGCTTGGCTGCCCGGCTGTGGAGAAGACCTGTGGCATAGGGTGGACGCAGGTGCCTGGCGAGGAGACGGCCTGCAGTGCCAGCGGCCGCGGGACGCCGAGAGGTTAAACAGGCCCCGGCGGCTGGCTTCTTAAAAGTATGCCAGAGAATTCAAAGTAGCCCGTCTGACTCTCTACAGCCTTTTTCGGGGCTGGGTTGCTACGAGGCAGGTAGATTCTCACCGCTGGCAGGTCAGAAAGACTGGGCTGCCATGCTAAACCAAAGGACGTAATGAACTCGCATGTCCTAGAGGCAGCTGATAACTGTTAGATTTTATAGTGTTTTAGAAAAGAGTCAAGTTTAGTAAACGTTTATTCTAATTGAGCTCTTGTTTTGTAAGTGTTAATGTCTGTTTTTTAACTTTTCAGACACCATATGTGATCAGGCATATTTTTTACCACGTACCCGGTACATTGCATTCTTGGTTTACGTATGTAACGCAGCTTTTTAATAAAAAGCTTACCCCTTCTTTGCAAATTTGCAAGTTTGAAACCTAGACTAAAACGTTAGACATGGCGTAAGGCAGAGCGAGGGTTCCTTACTGCAGCAGTCAGACTAATCTTTGCTGGACCTCGTCAGCGTGTGCCAGCATCCTTCCAAGCTGAAGGAGGTTGCGGTGGGTCATTCCCTTCAATAATCTGAAGGCTGAGAGACTTTTAAAGAGGAGTATGTCCCTGTGAATAAAGTGGCCTGTTCCTGTATTTGTCTCACAGATTTTCAGGAATGAGCCCATACAAACGAGGGGGATTATGGAGGGGAAGGGGTGAGAAGCTCAAACTGCAACAGCCTCAAGTCTGGATTTAAAAAGAACACAGAATCAGTAAAAATAGTGTAGTCACAGAAAATAGCTTCTCCAATACCAAATACTGGTTCAAAACCTACAAATGGGACTCAACATAAATGAAAACATGAGGGAGAGAAATACATAGGACAACACAGATTTTGCAAAACATGTCTCACTTGTGAAAGAGTTGCAGGTGTTGAAAAATGATGTAACAACCTAATGGCACCCATTGTTTTGTACTGGTTTCAGTGGGCAATAAAAACCAGTCTGTCATAGATAGGTCCGTACCGGAAATTAGACTGATTTGCATTCCGTCAGCTGAGGTCTAGAGCATATTCTTTAATAATAGGCACAGGTTTTAGTTGTATCTGTTAAGGGTCATGATGAATAATGGCAGAAAAGTCCTGCACGTCAGTCCCAAGTAACTTTACGGAGGCGGTGCTCCGATATACTAAGTCCGGTGATCTTGGGCAATTTAAGATGCAAAAACCTCTGCCATGGTGCTTGCAGATAGTGCTGAGCTCTCAGCAGAGCTTGGGTGGCTGGTAGCTGGTACAGGCAAGTTAGCAGCCATGGAAGGCCAAAACGTTTTTTTGCCTGCCACACACCTTCAGGAGGCTCATAAGGAGGAGGACGGTGGGTTGGCAGACACCGGGAAAGGAAGTTTCCTCCTTCTTCTGGCCGTTGGGGGCTTGGCAATGCCCTCTGGGACAGATAGCTAATAATTCCCTTCACAGTTACTTTTATTCCAACAATCTGTAGTAAAATAAGTCACGCCCTTGTGACCAGGGCTGTGAAATATCTGGGAGTGGTATTTCTTTTCCTTTCACCGTTGGTGAAGGAGTTTACAGTACAGGAAGGTTGCCTTTGCAATCCTCTCACCTGGTGGTGAGAGGTGCAATCCTCTCACCTTCTCACCTCCTACCTGGGCTCGGCAGGAACCAGTGGCTCGTCCAAGGCCATGTGTTTCCCATTGCGAATGTCTATAACGTTCAGGTGGAAACTTCACCTCTTCCAGAAAGTGTCGGAGGCACGAGTTTCCTATTGACTTCAGCAGGATAATGAATAACCAATCAGTGCAGTAGTTTCTCTCTTATTTATTTTGCCATTAAATTCACATTACTTTGTCATGCCCTCACCCTGTCAGTTTTCAGTATGCTGTAGGCAAGGAACTTACTGTCAGTTTCCAAGATTAAATAATCATTAAGATGAACGAAGTAATCTATAGTTCTCGAAGCTGTTGTTCAAGGACTTGTGTAACCCCTGTCACATCGCTACTTGGTTCACGTGTACTTTTCCAAATTTCCCTTTGTAAGGAGGAGAATTAAAACCAGCTTTTAAATAAATACAGTTATGAAGGCAGGGGCTTTGAGTCAAGGCAAAATATTAATTCAGAAAGAAGGCATACATGGAGCCTCGCTAATAACTTGTGGGGACTTCACACAACGGGAGCTTCACAACAAGAAAACTCCCTGGCAGACCACTTCTGGCAGCTTAATGCAGCTGATTTTGGTCACCAACACTGAGTTGATTTGGAAGAGAGAGGATTCACCCGAGGATGTGGACAGGCTACTTTTTAGCATGAGCACGTGCCCTTCCTTTAGAGTTAAGTATTGCAAGCGTACCAGTTCGGAGTATTTTGTGTGTTTAATGCAAATGGTATTAACTGAGTCATCTACAGCTAGATAATGTAACTTATCTAGTATTCATTATATGGTTACCTTTACTATGCAGCCACCTGTAAATGAGAAATTATGTTTTTACTCCACAGATGTCTGGCCTCAGGATGAACAGCAAGGCAGGATTTCAGGACAAAATCAGCTCAGACCAGTTTAGAAGGTGGTTGGTCAGTATGGCAGGGACATACCCTGGTTTCAGTTATAGACTTGTGCAGTCCATAGCATCATGGATTTACCTTTTTAGCTATACTTGTTATATACTGTTACATACCTGTATATAACACACTGGAAGAGCTTCTAAGCAGACCTAAAGCATCCAAAGAGCCCTTGCCTGCCTTGTGTGATGTTGAGCTGGTAGTTTGTCTGGGGGAAGGGGCAGAGGAGGAAGGAAAAACACACTGAAGAGTTTACCTAAGCTTATCTTGCAAGCTTGACACTGTATACATACTTTCTTTGAAAACCATCTTGTTTAGTACATTTGTTGGGGAGGCAGGGGGGAAAGCAGCCAAACCCCTAATTTACACAAAGAGGTTTACATTTCATCTTCTTGGAGCCGCCTTGCTTTTGTGCAGCTAACAGCAAAGTTCCTGTTCTTCAGAAGCTGTAAGCACTTTCTTTTCTGACTGTGTAGAAGAAGGGGGAGGAATCTAAGGCACAATGAAGTGGAGAGGACGGGGGTCACAAATCACAAAGTGCAAGAACAATTCTAGACATTGAGGGGTATGTTAATCTCATCATTTAGCAGAAGGATAGCTTGCAGATTGACAGGTCTTTAAGTGGTCTTTACATATGGGCCAGGTTTTGCGTTTTCATTGGTGGAAAGCAAATAGTATAATGCATTTTCTGGACAAAGCTGAGAACAAAATGCTCTGGTTGCTGATCTCTGTGTATTCAGGTACTGTGTTCTGCCAGAGTTGTATGTGGTGGTTGTATAAAAAATCAGAAAATGAAACATATAAAGTAAAAGCCTGAGATGTGTCTAGATTCAACATTGGTGTACGATTTGTGAGGAGCCCTCCTTAAAAATGGTTAGGCTACAGCAAAGTCAGTGCTGCTGCAAGGCTGTGGCATGGCTTAGAAAGTCTAGCAAGTTCCTTGAGACACACCTGAATTATTCTCTATACGTAGAGTATTTAACAGACACAGTGTACCGTGCTGCATTTGTGTCACTGGAAGGCTAAGGCTGTGCCCATGGAGCAGCAAAGACATTTCAGCCTGTATAACGCCACCATCTGTTAAGGTCAACATACCGTTAAACCAGCTGGAGACAGACTGACCTCCAGAACTCCTCTGGGCTTCTGGTTATTCACCCAACTACTGCTGCCAAAAAGGTGTCCGTTTGTAGCAGACTGCGGGACTGGGCTCTCCTTGTCAGAGCCAGCCTTGGTTCTGGCAAGGCGCGCATCAGCAGCCACCATCCTTCCTTACCGTGAGCATCCCTCCCCAGGTGTGAAAATGCACGGGCGTGAAGAAGGGGTTAGTAAAATAACATTTCCATTTTTCAAGCAGTTCTGAGCAAGTAAGTAAGAGGATTTAATGACTGAGTGCTTCCTTACTTCAAGGGGCACATGAGGCAAAAATCAGACAGAAAAAAAAAAACTTCAGATAGAAGAAACAGTTTAACTTGCACTGGCACAAGTGGCTGCCCACACCCATACGGATGACTTGGAACCATAATACCAGCATTATGCAATTACGCTGGTAGCAAAAATCCCAGGGGGGGAGAGACCATAAATATTCTTAGACCTTAAGAACACACAAAAAGAAATTGAGTGCAATAAATTTGGGTAATAGTCTGCGGGAGAGAAAACCGAACTGCAGTAGGCTTCCAGACTTTTTTCTTTTTTCAGCAGGTCCTGTCTGTGCGGGAGTGGTAGCAGCACCTGTACCAGCCTGGCAGGGGATGCCTACGGGATAATTGGATACTAGGAGGATGTGCAGTCTCATTCACTATGACGGCAGCAGTTGGGTGTAACTCTAATGAGCGCCATATAGGGGATGAATGTGCATTTTCATCACTTTAATTACTGTAACCTATCCAATCATGTCACCTATTATGATGTAATTATGAGATCAAGCTGAAGACTAATCATTTGTCCCACTGCCACATATTTTGTAGCTTTTCACAGCTGCTTGGTAGTCTTAGGTCATAATTTGTCTTACTTTCAGGCAAAATGAAATAAAGTTGCTCATCATCTGGATTTTGAAGATAATCAACCAGAAATGCTATGCTGCAGTCTTAAGTTCTGTCAAGAAATATGGGGCAGAATGTTCCTTTTCATTTAAACATATTGTTTTAGGGTTGTCTTGCAAAATATTGTGATCTAAAGATTCATGACTCTCTCTGTCAAAACAAAGCCTACTATTTCATAACTGACTAGTTGGCAGCATCTTTGATCAATTTGTCAGTGACAAAGGCTCTCTGCTTTTTATAGGTGTTTTTAAGATTTTTCCTGCTTCTGTAAGGTATTAGCCCTCATACATTTAAAAGATAACAACTTTCCCCCTTTAATATGTAGGTAGTAGTACACAATTTCTAACTGTAGCATGTTTTTCTTTTTGAGGGGGAGTTCACAGCTGAATTTACATAGTCTGCATTTTTTTCCATGAGAAACAAGTAGTCTTAATCATTTACTCATGTTTATGAGACTGCATCCAAGTAGGAGCTAAGAAATTACTTGTGCAAAATATGAAGCAATCCCGTGGTCACTTCCAGGAATAACCAGTTATGTTTGAATCACATGCCTTTTTAATAAAGACAGCAATCACTCTAGTTATATTCTTCCAAAAAAAGTGTGGAATAATGGAAGGGGAATACAAGTAAGCCAAGTTTACCAATTTCTAAAATATTAAGTGTGGCACTTTCTGTCACATATGCTGGAGAGGGCGGTTTATGTACTGTTTTATTGATCACTATACCCCTGGCTATTCAAGTTAAGAGCTTAGAGAGCTGAAAGCAAATACAAGTGTGAGCTGAGTGACTGCCTTATTTAACAGAAGTCATCCAGTTTACACAGATCCACTCCTTCTTCCTAATTTCGAATGTTCCTGGCATGTTGCAGTTTTCTTGCAGGGTGAACTCAGGCAGAAAGCCTCAGGGGTTGAAAAGTAAGTCCAGAGATGACCTTCTTTCCCTTCAGTTGATTTCTTTGAGGAGAGAGGGATGGGAATCATGCTTATTAATTTAGTAATTAGTGATGGCACTGTGCTCCCTCCACCCTTTTGGTGCTCACTTCAGGCCCTATGGAAGTCTGTGCTCCTCGGGAGCTTCCCAGAAGTAAGCGAGTTATGCATAGTGGAAGTATGGGTCATAAATCTGCAATAATCATTATGTACAGAGAAAAAGCTTCTTGTGCAACTTTTCAACATAGCACTGGGGCACTACACCAATGAATTACAAGGTCAAATTCTTGTAATTCATGACTGTCACAGCTGTGGATTACAACTGTATATATAGTTTGAGGGTTCACTGTCAACTGCTTTTAAGGCCAGGCTATTTATTAAACGTAAAAAAATGATCAAATGTCATCTGTCTTTGCAAAGACCTTTGTGCCTTATTTATATAATTAAAATAATATGGGCTCAAGTTTGAATATTTTCTCATATTTTAATTACAATATTCAATGTATTCTTGTGCCTGTGTATGAAATAAAAAAAAAATTACCTTAGGTACATTGTCAAAGATAACAGGATAACAGAAAGTAAACATAGCAGGTTGGTGAACACTCAAATCAGTTTTAAACATTCAATCCTCATAACATAATAAATGATCAATAACTGAGTATTTTTATCACTTAAAGTTAGGTTTATGTGGACAGTATCATTTCTCAAATATTCCTTCCCAAAATAAGAACTTTTGGCATCCTTCTGTCTACTTCTTTTCATTAAGGATACTGTATTCTTAGTTATGCTATATGGCAGTATCTGGTTCCCCTCCCACATTCCCACCGGTATGCCCTCATTACTAAGGATCTAGAGAGGCAAGGCCATTGAAAAATGATGGTCAAATGTCCTGTGTCACACTATCCACTCCTATCACTGGCAAGGCAGTGAATAATGACTTCTTAATTTGCCAGTTCAACCGCTTCTAAAGAAGCAGGAGCAGGGAGCCCGGCTGCTCTTCAGCCTCTTCTCAGTTAAAACCACTGTTGGAGTACACGTAAGTCATTCCATATTGCTTTCCTCTGGTTGCAGGGGCTGGCTATGGCAGACCATGAACCTTCACTTACTTCCTCGCATCTTAAAATCAATATTTTTTCTTGATGTTCCTTGTTCTACATTAGTGTCCCGGGGGACTTTTTGTTGTTGTTTTGATCTGTGGAATTACATTAATGTAATAAAATAGCAAACATCGAAGCAAAAGAAACGAAACCAATGTGACAGAGATAGCACAGTCAGAAAATAGTGATAAGATTTGCAAACAGCCGTTCTACCAAGTGAAGGCTAACTTGTTGCTACACAAGAGAAATATTTATAGCTATTTTGTTTTACTGGTCTTACAGAAATACACATATAGACATTTTCTCATATGTATTATCTTTATCTGAAAACCATGTGCAAAAAAGCAGTAAACTATTTTGACTGGCATACAGACATTAAAGGGTGTGTACCTGGGTATTCCTGCCGGACCTGGAAACTCTGCCAAAGGAAGCATTGCTACCTAGCGGTCCTACTTGGGCAGAGTCTCTGCCTTCAGCTTAGTTCTTGGGTCTAATCTAAAGCACCTTGAAGTTACTGGGGGACGTCTGGGCTGACAGCAGTGCCGAGCGCTCGGGGGGAGGGCTGGAGGTTCTGATGGATCTTGCTGTAGTGTTCCAAGATATTGCTGTACCTGTAGCTCTCTGCTCTGCTCAACCTCTGCAGCTTGCAGAGCAGCAGCAGAGAGCACGTGCCGGCACCTCAGCTGTTCAGCCCTCACTTAAATTCCTATTAGGATCCTATCCACCAGTACGCTGGACTGTGAGCACGACTGTCTGCAGAGGTTGAAGGATATGTAGGGTCTTTTCTGCAGTCTCTTCTGTGGATTACTGCAAAAGGGCACATTAGCCTGTTTCATGGAATAGACTTTCTCTGGTCTATTAGTTAGTCCATACCCCAAACATTGCTGGAAAAGAAAAAAAATACAGAAGCATCTTCTCAGAAATAGTTATTACAGTACCAGTTGTTTTAACATATGTAGTTATGTTAGGTTTGTTTTGATCTACAGATTTTCTCTTTCTTTTTCTTTTCTTTTTCTTCTTTGAGCTCCATTGACTCCTTTCAGCATTAGAAGAGGGGGGTGTGTGCGTGCTTGTGTTTGTGCATATAAGTAATATTCTTCATAAGCCAATATATATCTTTAATCTTGGGAGCATAAACATATGAACCGGTTTGACACCCCTTGTTTAATGCTTCTCGTCTCTCATTGTGCTTTACCTTGAGGTAGCATTTGCCAGTACAGCTCAAGCACGTCATTGTTTTGCAGATCTGTTGGGAGTCCAGATGTGCTCACAATTAAAGGCCAACTCTTATTATTTGGGTGTTATCATAATGCAGAGAGAGGTCACCGCTCTATTGTGCAAGACCACACTCAAACACATCATGACCAGCAGGCCTGGCTCCCCAGGCTTCTCTCCATTAAGGGACAGACCTAAATTTAGTTAACAATAGCAGCTGTTGGAGTGAAGGTTCAGCCCAGCCTGGTCAAAGGGTCCCTTTCTTGCCCTTACTTCCCCTCTTCCTGGGGCTCACCTGATGTCCTGTTGAGCCAATTTAGCTTGCTGAGCCAGCAGAACATTTCCTTGATGAGGCCAATGGTTTTCTGCTGTGCCGGGGACCTGGATTAGCTCAGCAGCACATCCAAAAAGCACCGGAGCTGGTGCAAGGGGGAATGACCTCCCTGCTGGGGAGGGACAGGGCAGGGGACACTGAGATCTGGGAACATGGTAGGAGGGAAAGGGTGGGGGCGAGATGCCAGGGCTGCTGTCTTTCACAGAGCAATAAATCCTCTCAGTCCCTGCCTGACTTCTCGGCGGAGAAAACTCCCTCAGGAAGGAAACTTCCCTCAGCTGCTGGGAAACTTCCTCAGCCGAGGAAAAGGAGAAGCTGGTTTGACACCCCAGCAACCCGCTTTGCTTTGCTGAGGGTCTGACAGCGTGTCAGTGCCAGCACGCACGCAGCGGGGGGGCGGGCGATGCTTAGGCTGTTTTAAAGCGTTGTAATTAATTTGAAATCAATATACGTCTAAATGCAGGTGACCGCTGTTGCGGTCAATGGAGGTGTCAGGCACGGTTCAGTGGGCTAAACAGAGGCACCTCCTGCCTTTTGAGAGGCCTGGGCGACCCCCCTGCCTCCCAGCTGCTGGTGCGGAAGGGCAGGGGTCTCCCATTGCTCGGGGGTGACACCTGCCTCCCCCGGTCCCCGAGGGGGTCCTGGCTGTCCCTGCCCGGCCCCGAGGGCCACAGCCTGTCCCTGTCCCCCCAGGCTGCCCCGCTCCTGGCTGGGGCAGTGGGACAGGCCCTGCCCGAGGTGGGGCCCGGCTGTGGTGCCCAGATGCCGCCATCCCTGGGTGAACCTCTGGGGTACCTGAAAACAGGGCGAGGGTCACCAGTGACCCGTGTTTAGGCAACGCGTCCGGGCATCCCCAGAGCCAGGGAGCAGGGACGCAGTCATGGGGCTCAGCACTGGCCGCCCCACGGGGGCCTGTGGAGGCATGGTCCGGCCTTCCCCTCTGCCCAGCAGGGCAACCAGCGACTCTGGAGGAAAAGCCATGTCTTAAATCATGGTGGCTGTGGGTACTCCAAAGGGGTTTGAAACCCTTAGAGGAAAAAAAAAAACTTAAGAGTAGACTGGGCTACCTGTGGTGTTGGCACGTGTTAGTGAGTTGAGACAAAATGTTGGCTTTCCCACAGCATTTACCTTTTCACCGGTTAAGGCAGATGGAGACGACATGCTGGGCCCAGGATTTCTCATGTCGGTAGTCCCAGCTAACCACAACCTTCCCAGGGAACGTTTCCCTGTCCCTCAAACAAGAAGGGATCAGATGTATCTCCAGCTGTTTGCGACAGCCTGTGTTTGTCTGTTGGAGGCTCAAAAATATTTTAGAGATCTTGTTTAAAATTATATATATATTTTTTTTTCTACTATGAGTGGCTTTGCTTTTGCTAATGTGGAGAAAAGGAACTACGTATTCCCGTGGACCAGTGGCAGTGCCAGTACCCAGGGACACTGCTCAGCCAAGGAGAGGAGGACAGGCACTTTTCGGGGAGAGAGACCGAAACTCCAGATATTTACCAAAAGGTTAGTGAGCAGTGCATCCACAAAGCACTCCAGCAACACCTTTTCTCAAGCAGGTGATTGGAATGGTCAAAT
The DNA here is from genome assembly GCA_013398295.1 of Chionis minor. Lineage (NCBI taxonomy): Eukaryota > Metazoa > Chordata > Aves > Charadriiformes > Chionidae > Chionis > Chionis minor. The sequence goes on along the minus strand of VZSF01009518.1, from coordinate 201,399 downwards.
CCAGCCCCCTGCTAACCCCTGCCCCACACAGCGGGCACCGTTTCTTCTCCAGCTGTCACAAACTCCATGCAGATGGGCTCTCTTCTGGATTGCTGGGTAAGCAATTCCTTTTTATGCAACTACTGGGAGATTAGATGTTCAGGTATTTTGGAATACCATGGAAACCAGGAGGTGTTAGAGGTAAAGCCTTTTATGGGAGATGGTTATGCAGGCTGAGCTGTTCTGAAGATCTCTGCAAAGATCACGTAATCTACTCTACTGCTTTTGCGCCTTTTGTCTTTTTCTCCTAATCTTGGCTTTATATTTTCTTATACGCTGCTCTACATGCTCAGAGCGATAAGTCACTCCCTCTGCAGCATGCAATCTTCTTTCCTTCTGTTCCTCTCTAAAAACCATTGCAAATCTTTTTCATGCAGTCTTTTTCAGACATGCTGCATCAGGCCATTTTACCCTCACACTGTTGCCCTGCCTGCTACTTGTCTATGTTGAAATCTAGTTTTCTTCAAATTTCGGACTGCACATTTGATTAGTAACAATCAGAAGATACCTAATAGATAATACAGTTGAACGAATCACTAAGAGCTTGGCAAATACCTTGCCAACCTATCCTCTTTAAAGCAATACATAAAGCAGTGCAAGCTTTACCTACTTAACAGCGAGGTTTTTATTGCCACTTTGTGCTAGCTCGCTTTCTCCCCTGATGTCATATAGGATGATTACACAAATGTAGTTTAGTAAGCCCTGGTACAGTCTTATTTATCTGTCTATTTATTTATTTATTTTTTCAATTTGAATTTCTTAGCAGCATATTTATAGGCCCTTGTTACCCTTTAGCATTCCTTATATTTTCTATCCTGGCCTAGCTTTCACATCTCTTGCTATTGTTAATCTCCACAGCTCAAATTTCCCTAGTCTGAAATCCATCATTGTACATGGTTTAATGAGACATTTCTCCAGTCATCATTAGTGCAGATCAATAGAAACAAATCCCTGTCTCCTGACTGGTTTAGCTAAGTATCTCATGCATGACTGTCTTTCCCATTTGATCCAGTTTAATAGTCGGCTTCTCCCCTCCCTCCCCAACCCTACTTCTCTAATCTGCAGAGATAGATATAAATCTTGAGCCAGACTCCAGGGGGTTTCTCCTGGACGGTCTTCCCTCTGTTTGTGCAAAGCACTCCCTGGCTGACTGGCTGCTCTTCCTAGACAAACAGCTGCCTTAGCAGTTGCGCTAACAACTAAAAAGGGAGGGAGGCAGGGGCAGGGGAGTGAAGCTTTTTGCCCTTAGGGTCCTTGTTCACTTACTTCACTGAGAAATTCAAAAGCTAATGAGGGACCATTGCTGGAGGGAAAACGAGATTAATCTTCGATGTTGGGGAAAGAGTGAAAATCCGTCACCACTAGTGAGTGGTTCATATCAGCCTATCTTTTCAAGACTACCCCCACAAGACAAAGGGGTTAGAAACTGATAAGTAAAAGCTGAGATTTTCCTTTTCATTACTCTGCCCTGCAGGCTGGCTGCGAGATTGACAGTCTCTCTCACCTCTCCCAACTTTCACCCCCACCAAGATAGGACTCATGAATGTGGTCTAAATTCAAGGAATTTTTAGCACGATGTAACTGGACACAAGCAATCCAGATTATATATAGACATTTAGAACCTTTGCATGTCCCCCTCCTTGCGTCCTCAGCCATCTCCTTTTTTGTTTTTTGCAGTCCTTCCAATTGCTGTTTTGTACCATGGTTTTGGGAAAATACTTACAGCTGTGTTTCAGTGGCAACACATGGTTAAATATTTCCTTGGATGAGATTTTATATTCCTGACTTTCATGTGGGAGCAGATTAAAATGAAATTGCTGGAGTGGGTATTACCTTGAGCTGCTTGTCCCACCTGTTTGGTGGAGGTTGCTGCCACTGGGGCAGGGATGATGGCATGGCACCTGGACTGTGTCAGCCAGGAGCTGCCCTGATATTTGACAGCTTTCTCTCCGGCATATGAAAATAACCTGAAGCTGGCATCAGTTTATGTTAATATGTTGGGTTGTAACCTTTAGCAGCACAAGAGGTGCTTTCCAACTGATCCCTGTGGCTGTAGGGGCAACACCTTGTGTCTGTGCACTGGGGTGTATGGTAGGGGGGGATGTCAACCCACCCTGAGCCAGCGATTTCAGTCTTCTGCACAGTTCTTCTGTAAGTGCACAGGAGCCCTAAAACTCTGTGTCTTAGATCATTACTCCACTTATATGGTACCTTTCATGTGTACATATGCACAATCATGTGCACGCTCACACACTGGAAAGATTTGTCTTTAGTGATCGTGATAATTCCAGATATAAAGAAGATGTCAGTTGCTTTGCAGGCAGTAATAATGTGCATTTTTCTCCTCATGATATAGTAGCCCATGTTCATTACTATAAGGGCTGATTGTTCATCTGTATATATTTGTATTGCTCTCAAAGGAGTTTGAAAGATGAATCCACAGTTTGCAAGGTGCTCTTATATATGCTGCTGTTCTGGCAGGGATTTGTAATACAGTCTGCTTTCCTCTGTTGCTCTCTATACTGCTATTTTTCTCCTCATTCATAGTCATCTCCCTTACGGATTCTCTCCTTGTGCTGGACTTGGGATGAAGGAAATTATATTCTCTAAGTAGATCTATAATAGAAAGAACAAGGTTTATAAATGATCTCTCACAGGGTTTAGATCCCTAGTTCTGTGCCTGCATGCAGTTTTATGGAAGAGATGCCCTTAAAAATAACACATACCCCATTGTTTACAGACTTTACAAACCCTGCTTTTAAAGTTCAATTTATAAAGCACATAAATACACTCTTCCTGAAGAATTCGTGAAATTTAGGTGAAAAATTCAGCGGCTCAGGTGACTGCCAGTATTTGTTTGGACAATGTGTTAGAAGGAATATAAAGAAGAAAGGAGAGTTCAGTGCTTTTTTCTTTGAAGGTCTTGGTTTATGGGATGTTACAGTGACACCTTGTGGAATACAGTGTTGGAAGTCTAAGAAAAAATTCTGTGTCATAAAATGAGATGTTCTTTTGAATGTCTTTAATGTTATTATTTTATTAACTCTTTATATTGCAGTAATGGTTAGAGCCCATTTGTGCGAGGTATGCAGGTACTACACATATATGAATGTGCGAATTCTCACTTATAAGAACTACCGGTATCAGTAATTGCAAATCGTTCCAATTATAAAGAAAGGGTTAGTTCTGTATATTTTGATAGTAGCCAAACTTCCTTGCCCTAAGAACCAAATGCCAACATTTTTATGTAGCTGCTGGCTTCTTCAACTTTCAGATGCATCTTGATTACATTCCTCACCAGGATCTTAACTTGGTCCCTCCTTTCCCCCTTCCACTGCTCCTCCCTATATACCCCCAAACAAGATGCAAGACACATCCTAACAATAAATTGCTTCCTAAAAAAACCCCAAAAAGAGCTGAATAGTTAAATGCATTTTTTTTAATTTTTATTTTTTAAGATTGAACTTAGGCACATTTGTTTGCCTGGGCTACATCTAAGCTAGTAATTTAAAGCCATACCAGACAGTTTACGTAATCCCGAGTGACCCCACAGATCAACTGTTAAACTGTTCAAGTTTTCCCTGGCTGGTTTTGGTCCACATCAGCACTAGGCCAAAAAATATCCGGGAATAGTTTGGGAGTTGGTGAAAAATAGAAGCCATTCCCCATAGGTGTTCCAGTTGTGGCCATCCTCTCCTGGAGTATGAGTGATTTTTAAAATATTATCCTATCTATGGTTATCCTATGCTACCTACTAGGGCATGGGCATGGGTACATTTAATTTACTGGTATAGAGCTAGACACCAAATCCTGATGGTCCTAAATCTCCTAAAGATCTATCCCAAGCACAAAGTGATCTGCCTCAGGAAGAAATGGTAACCCACAACTGCCTGTCACCAGGTTCCTCTTCAGTTTTACTGCTCGTGTGAGCTCTGACGAATTTTCTTCAGCCAAGATGAGCTGGATTAGCAAAGAGCTACTCTTTAAGCAGCCAGATGAAACTGGCTTATTTTGGCTGGAGCTACGGAGTTTCATCTTGAGCAGCTTTGCTGGTGGGCTGGAGGGGAGGCAGCATCCTTCTGGAGTGGAGAAGTGACAAGAAAATGGCACAGTAGCTCCCCCTCACCTGTGTAGCTGAAAGCCCTTAACTGAAACCTAAGCTCACCTTAGATGGGTCTTGCTCTCATCTAGGAATTCCCTTGAGTAGTGGTGAGGAGGCTGAGATAGTGCACAAGCAAACCCCCAAATGCCTCCTAGGACAAGTGGAAGAAGAAAAAAAGAAAAGAAGGAGCATGATCCACAAAGCCTTTCCTTCCTCCAACCACCTTTGAGCCATATGCTTGACAATATCCATGGGCTCTCTCCAGCCCAGCTTATCCTTTGCTCCTGTCTCAATGCTTTTAGCTTCTTTCACCTACCATGCATGGGCACAGCAGCGCAGGGGCTGCGCTGCAGCCCGAATCAGAGAAAACAGCATTTAGGTTAATGCTAAACAATTCCCTTCTGTTGCTGCTGGGTTAGCGTTAACTAGATTCTCAGCCTGGTTTATCATATGACTGCAGGAATGTTTGCTTGGCAAGTGAATGGGACTTGGGAAGGTGAAGGAGCATTTAGGTGTGGTAGGAAAGCTGGTCCCCCCTTTAAGCAGCAATGGTAGGATGTGTCAGCTTAAATCGATCATTACAATGTTATGTTATTTATAAAACAGCACATGTTATTTATAATGTATAGTATGCATGTAAAAAAATTCCATGGCATTTTTTTATATATATATATATACATATATATATATATATAAGTAAGCTGGGTCAATTTCCTATTGCAGTTCACAGAATGACTCTGTGGATAGCTCTGTGGTACAACAGAGATGTGCCACAGACTGGGAGCTGGATGTATCTTAAGCTTGAATTCCCACTGACCTCTTTAATGTGAGTCTCCAACTTCTTGTAGGACTCTTAACGTCTTTTTAAATCAGATAAACAATTTGTTCATTACCTTCAATTTTATTTCATGATACGGGCACAAACTTCCTAGTACAATTGTGCTCGCTCACGTAGAGACCCCCTAGCAGATTGGCTCTGGTTAGGTGGCGTATACATTGCATCAGAAGGAGGCAGATAGGGGTCTGCTTTGAGTGGTATTTTGGTGTGGAAATGGAACATTTGGAAATAGTCATTAAAGCAGAGAATTAATAACATGTTTGTACTGACTGATATGAACTGTAGTGTTCTAACACTGTTATTCACCACCACAAACAAATTTTCTTGGTTGTATCCACTTGAAAATATTTAGAAATAGCTTAATCATAATAGAAATGAAGATTAGGCCAGTTTTCTCTCACTCCTCCCCTGTTTCTGTGTTGCTTGGAGCACCTGATTAAAAGCGTTGCACTTAGTTTCCTCCTTACGTTAATGATATTTATGTAAGGAGATACGCTGACTTTCATTGGTCAACTCTTTTGTTTCAGTGGTTTAATAAGAAACTATGAAATAGATGTTGTGCAATTTCAAGACAAGTGCTCCAGGAAGCTGAAAAGCTGTTGAAGGAACGGAGTGTAAACAAGGATTTTAAAAAAATTTAATAAACTGAAATACCGAAATCTCACACTTGCATCTCCGTCATCTAGACTAAAAGGAGTTCGTATGGGCAAGTCAAGGAAAGAATGAGACTGACAGATGAAATTGTTTAAGTTATGAGGAACACTTGCCTGTGGGATCTCCCGCTAAACAGACTTGCTGCTTTTTACTGTGTATGGATTTCTGCAGTGTACTGTACTTTCTCAAAAAATTGTCAAAACTTATGTACAAGTGACCTGGTAAGTTCTGCAAAACTGTACTTAATCTTTTGAAACATAGATGATTGTTAGCACTGTAAGAATTTTCTATTACATATCAGCTTTTCCAAAATTGTTTGAAAGAATATATTTGAGTAAAAGCAGAGTTTGAGAACTAACGTTTAACATTTTGAATTTGTGGAACCTGGTAAGGAAGAAATCCCCTTAGCTGGTTTGCATGGGTTTTCTTTTTATACTTTCTTTGCATACTTATGTTCCAAGAGCTCCTGAAATTACTATGAATGCTGAAGACCCTGGAGGGTGAAGGAGAAAAACCTTTGTTCTCTTAGTTTATTCACTTCACTTACCAGTTTCTGTCTATGACTTTTCTTATATAAAACTAGGAAAGCTGTAAATTCACAAGAAATTGTCTGGGAATCTGTGGCTTGCACAGTTACCCTGAACTTGTTTCAGCTTCTTTTGAAAGTCTCCTATGCTTTAAACTGTGGATATTTCTTTAAGTATTAAAGTCAGTGGTTGGATGCTTAATCTTATACTTTCTTAATGTTCCTTTGAGTAGTCGAGTGGCATTTATTATTTTTCCTTCTACTGATGCACAAGATAAGCAAAACCTCTCAAATCCAAACAACAATTCTGCATGAAGCTTTCAGGAGTTACCTCCTTGTTTCTATTTGCCTGAAATGCTGATGTTGTTTAGGAGACTGTGTACCTTTGCTGTGAAAAAAGGCCATTTTGTGTCTTGGGGCTAACTGTGGAAACCTACTGCAGAGGACTATCATCTGCTCCATTTTATGTCATACATTTGTCTGACAGTTCCTTTAAAACCACTTCTAACTCTTGCACCACTGAAAGAGTTAATTGCCATACTTGATAGAAGCCTATCATGCAATGATAACTTTAATGGGGACCCTTTGATTTAATCTTAAATTAATTCAGAATAAGTAATAAGTTGCCCTTCCTCTCAGCTTTGAAAGACAGGAAAATCGCATTCATTTTCAGTGAACAAATTGTGTAAGGGATTCAGATGAGAAAAATATAATCTTGGAGTCTGAGAGCTGTAAATCTTATTTTTCACCTCCATTCTACTTATTGTGTTCACATTTGCTTTGTGACATTCTTACTATTGTCATGGTGCGCCCCGCGTGCTGAAAATTTATTCCTGAGAGTTGTTTTATTAAAGGTGCTCTTACCTGTTTTGCAGGACAAAACTTAAGACTTCATTGGCACTCCGCAGGCAGTGACTGGTTTTGCACACTTGGAATGATGTGATAAAATAGGCACCTTAGCTCAAGATCCCTTTTCCGGGAAAGGAAGGGTGGTCACCATATGGCTGTGTAAAACCCCTTCAAAAGGAGGCCAGACAAAAGGCATTTAACTTGAAGGAAAGTCTGCTCCCAGGGGGTCAAAGCCACTAGGCTTTGTCATTTATATCCAACATATTTATGAAGCACTTGCTATTGACTCAGTGAACCAGAATCAGGAGAGGAAAGCCAAATTCCTACCTGAGATAATTTAAGTAACACCATCTGATTCTTCCAATGTCTTTGCTTGATGGTACTCTGAAGTTAGTCTCAAGTGTGAAGGTACTGGTGTGTCAACAATAAATTTATTCAAATGAGGAAATTTAAATGTGAATAAATTTATTCAAATGAGGTCAAAGAAAATTTGTTTTACAAGAAGCTAATGCTTTAATATATTTTGATCAAAGAGTTTTGGGGAAACATTTTCACTCTCTGTAAAAATGCATGTATTTCTTTTATAGGAAGGAGAATTTGGAATTACTAACCTTTGCAATGTTAGTGACATCACTGGAGCAGTGAGTAATGGTTTACTTTGTTAATTACTGATTATGTTACTGCTATTTGTACAAAATGGGTACAATGATCATATTGTCAAAGATTTCACGTAAGTGTGCACAGGTGCCTGTCTGGCATAAGTCATTAGGTTGTGTGTTTAGGTTTGGCTCAGAGTATTAAGGACACAACTATCTTTTTTGTTTAAAGAAAATGTGTAAAGGGCGCGGCCCTCTGCTGTGAGTCATGTTCACATTTGTGATCTACGAAGTTCATAATAGTTCATTTTTGAGAAAATGAGTCAAAACTAGTGTTCCCTCCAAAGAGTGACTCATTAAGGCTGTTTTATTCAGCTACCTTTGCGCAGTTTAGTAGTGTATTTTGCTTTCTCAATGATTTTGTGGAAGAAAACGTAAATGACAATTGTTAATTTAGAGTTCTTTAGGACTTCCAATGGTTGTGTCTGTCATGGGTGGCTCTTTAGCTTAACATGAGCTTTCCATAGCAGCATTCTTGTGAGGAATTTAGGTGATGTTCTAGCTCAGATTTCAAATGCAATTCAAGCTGGTGGTTACACGTATTCTTTGAAGAGCAGTGGAGAATGCAGTCATCGATATTTTCCACAGAGACTAGTGGGAAGCAGCCTCTCAACGCCTGGTATCTAGTGATAGGCCGGGTCATTTATGATACTGGGACCATAAAAGGCTGTGTTGTCATGACAATACATAGCAAGGTTGGCTTGCCTATTTTGGTTACTGTGTATCTTTGCTCAGTGTTATCAAGTCTTACTTTTTTTTTTCATGAGGCTTTGTAGCGCTCGATATCAGAGTCTGCTGCTTCCAAAGTTGTTCCCTTTCAGCTTCCCTTTAAAAAGAAAAATGTACATGACCATTAAGAGTTGGATGGGACAGAATCAACAAGAAAGGTCCAGCATCAAATCCAAACACATAATATTTATTACGCCTCTGAAAACTCATGGTTTTAAAGCCGATGCCTTTCCTGTTGGAGAGCAGGATGATTGTGTTGAATGGCTCTCCACTGTGCTTGGCTATATTGCCTACTGTGTAGCTGTTACTTCTCCACAGAGAAAAAGTGGTAAAATGAAGCTGGGAGAGAGGGAGCACTGACCACACGCATCATGTCTGGCTGGGTGATTCATTCCCAGAGCAAGACTGAATGTGGACTCTCTTAGCCAGGGCTCCTTCTGCCCCTGGAGCATCATCCCTTTCCCAAGGCCTGTGTAAAGCTGAGCACTCTCCCTCCGTGACAGTCACAGCCCATGCAGGTATCCTGCGGTCCTTTTAGTGTTCTCAGTACCTGCGAGGGTGTCAAAGTCTTTACCAGACCCGAACAAGTGGTTGAACATCTACTGTTTTGCACAAACCAGTCTCTAAGAATGATTTATTTTTTCTTCTGCTTTATATTTGATTTCACATTGAGGAGGGCACTATACAACATAACTCCCTTACTCTAGTGTCTGAGTACCTATAATCTTTGGCATATTTAATATTTTTGTTAAGGGCACTATAAAACATAACTCCCTTACTCTAGTGTCTGAGTACCTATAATCTGGCGTATTTAATATTTTTGTTACAGAAGTGCTGTAAATGCCTATTTTATTGCTAAGGAATCAGGGCACAAAGGAGTTAAATGACTTGGTTGTATGTATTATTGCAGGTGGAAATTGAACTATTGTTCTTACCCTTAGCACTGGAGTATCCCTTCTCTTTAAAAATGTGCTTTCAAAGTCCTTTTTAAAGCCACCATCTATCTTTGCAGTGCACACTGGGATGTCAGTTTTGGAATGCAACGGTGCAAAGCGATTGCCCACTGAAATGTGTGAGTATTGCCATAACCTCAGCTGTACAGCACTTATCTCCAGTCCATCAAGTACCTTATGGAATGGCAGATGTGGAAAACCTAACCAGAGCAGTGTTTCTATGAAAAGATGTAATGCCCGTATTTTCTCTCAATACATTAATAAATTCTCTTTTAGGAAGCTAATAGTTCTTGCTATGGGAGTTACCTGTAATATCAAAAGTTTTCATTGTGTTTGTCAAAATGTGGGGTCATTTTACAGATCATTAAGTTTAACCACTCACCCAGATTTTCAGGCAGTGAGAGAGAACTAGTGCTTTTCAAGATTTTACTCTATTAGGGCCTGTCTCAGAGTAGTATGCAGGTTTAAATGAAACACGCAGTCTTTACTAGATTGATTTTTTGCTTTTACTGGACCAGATGGATAAGAATTAGCATGGACCTGGGACAACTGCCATGATAGTTTTTAAACTGCTCTTTTTTCTGGACCTCTTGAACAGCTAAAGCTCATTCATCCTTGGCATCATTTTAATGTTGACTTTCTGGTTTTTCAAGTGTGGGTTTTCCTTCTTTCCTTATTTGCCAGTGATAAGGTTTTGTAGTGTGCTTTCACTGTAAGAAACTTCTAGCTAATTGATATTATCTGTTTGAAATACTCTATGATTATATTTATGCTTATCTCACATTTTATAAATTTACTTCTTGGCAGAACAAGACATACACCAGAGCATGTGAGGTAAGTTAAATGCTATCACAAAAATAAAAAAATCACTATTTCAGTGATTACAGTGTCAACATAGTGCTAAGAAATACAATGTAGATACACAAACTTATCAATCCAAGTCTAATTGTTTTGTGCTCCCTAAAGCTGAAGAATGAGTTAAGTACCCAAGTCCTTTCTTTCCAGCATGGTGGCTAAGGACATGTTTGCATTAAATACTGCCATGCAAAATATATTGCTTTGGAGAAAGCAGACTAATCATACCAATATGGAACATAGCACAGAACTATTTATGTTCTAGGCTTTCGCAGGAGTCTTGTTCTATGCAGTATTTCATTAATCCCATCAAAGATGAACCAGAGACAATGCTTGTTAAGGCTGATATGACACCAGCTTGGCGAGAAGTGAGAACGAGGATTGGGAGCTAGAAGGCAAGACACACTCTTGACTGGGTAGGGAGTCTGAATGAAGTAAAATACAATTCAGTAAAGGGCAATGTGTTGTCCTTTAGTAAGAGGTCTCAAAGGACTCACTCTCAGGAGTGCCTGGTCTGTGCTGCAGAGGGACTGGCATTTAGAGTGATAAGTATGAGGCAACAAAGTGCTGCTAAAGAGATGGTGCCTTCCTGGGGCCCTTTTAGCGTGAACATAGAGTGCAGGGTGGGTTGGGGATGAGACAATTGCAGGATTGTGTTTGGGACTGTTGAAGCCTCAGTGTGAAGGCTGTGTCCACATGGGGTAACATGCTTCAAGCAGATGATGGGGGAGTTTGGGGGAATCCTGAGTAGGACACAAACTCATTGGCAAGCTGGAACGTTGATTGAAAGGACTGATTTTTTAGCACTTTATAATCTCTGAAATTATGACCATGACAAAGGTTTACAAATATGCTAAATGGTGGTTTTGGAGTGCAGGAACAGTCCAAGAAGTAACCAACTTACTTTTGTAGAAACACAGAATTAGTGTGGGGGTTTTTTTGGTGGCGGTGGTTTTGTTTTCTTTTTTTTTTTCCCTTCCTTCTTCTTTTTTCTTTTTGCTTGTCTGGCCACACAACATGCCAGTTAAATTCACTAACTCTGCAAGGGCTTCTGTGGGATTATTTTTCCACTGGATCAACTGGCTGACTTGAGTCCCCGCATCATCAGGCAAACACCAGGTCACTGCCTGCAGAGGATCAGGTCATTGCAGGCTGCAAGGGAAAGGAGACAGAGTAAGAGTGCGACTTTTCCTCTCATATTGGCTCAGCTCTGTCCTGTGACTGCACCTCAGTAGTGAAATCTGGTAGTATTACTCCTTTTGGATATTACCTCTCATCTAGGAACAGGGGAGTGCCACCAAGTTCTGTGGGAATATTCATAAGGAAGGGCAGCAGAATGTGGCTCTCATAGGGCCAGTGCTGATAGATGAAGAATACATGAGGGTTTCTTGTTTTCAGGCAGAGCAGATGGCAAATTTCCCTCAAAATTTCTAAGGCTAGGAGCTTCAGTAATCCTCTTACCTCAAGCAAAAATTGGATTTATGGTTCGGACAAAGATCAGAAAAAGAATAACATGGCAAAACCCAAATGGTCAGAAATGTCTGTGTTAAATGAAGCAGAAGGCACTATATGAGTCGGCATGTAATCTGGGGACACTATCTCCTACAAACTAAACAAATCCTGGTTGTAGACGAAAGCTTAAGTGTACAGTTAATAACGGATGTCTGCTAATACCCAGATCTTTGCCTGCTAACAGTAGTGATAATTCACTTGGAAGTATTTAATTTCTCTGAATATGAAAACATTGGAAAAAACTTTTCAAGTGCTTGCACTTGACACTGAATGCTTAGATGTGAGATAATGTATATAGGAATATACTGCTAAGCCAGTTTTTAAATCCGTCTCAGCTGCAACTGTGTTGTTTGAAATAACAGGCCTTATCAGTTTCTGTAGGGTGCTGGAAATGTACATCCTAGAATCAGTAAGAGCAATTTAAAAAGTTTGCTCACTTCATGTAATGAATTGCTTCTGAATGTTCTAAAGGTTAATTATCACTTGAAAGGTGGCTGGTGTTTGAAGCAAAGTACAAGACTCTATGGGTTGAATGAGCTTGCAGAATAAAATGAGCCCAAATAAAATGCCTGTATAGAAAAGCTCAAACCATTACTTCTCAAAAGTTTTGGCTTTCCAGGAGACTCAGTCTTACATGCAATTTTTAAGCTACTGAGATCCACCTGGAAAATGTTACTACCTCTTCTTAACTTCTCTAACTATCAGGCAGGGTAACACTATATCTATGTTCCCTAACTAAACTGAAAACTCTTGGGAATTTTCTGTTCTTAGGACTTGAGTGTGGAGAATTCACTGCCCTGGGGTATTTGTTACGTTTGCAGCTTGTAGACATGACTGTGTCAGAAGGAGTAACTACTAACATGGAAGTGTGAATTAGGCATGGCTTCTCTTACAAATTATTAATTTCAACTATTTTGAAAATTCACTGGAAGTAAGAATGTGCCTCATTCACAGGAAAAACATGAAATGGGTAAGGGTAAAACCCAAAATTTGGAACATATCATTTTAACAATTTAAAAAATCATTACTTCCTAACTCCATGGTTGTTACTGGAGTCTGTTTGCAACTTTAATGTTGCCCCATATTTGTGCTTTCCACAAATGGACAGTACATAAGGACGAAAACCCTCCTTACACTTTGTCAGTGCCCAGTAAAATGATGGAAAGGCTCTTGGGAAGCTCTTCAGAGTGAGTTTGTGGAAGTGCTGTTTTTTAGAACGAATGCAATGATTTCCACAGGGTTTGCATGTATTCAAAATGTCCACGTTTGTATGTATTTAAAATGTGTCTCCATAATTCTGGGAGGAAGTTTGTCTTTACATAAAACTAACCAGTGAGTTCTGTACCCTACACAGACAGTTTCCTGTAAGTTTGGCTGTAGCCGTGCAGAGGATGCGTATGGAGCTGAAGCATGGAGTAAGTCTGAATACAGCCCTGTGTCCGATTCACAGTCTGATAAATTTTTAATATTATACTCTTGTTCTACTGTCTGGATTTCTTTGAAAAAATAGAATGCGTTGAGTGTTTTTATTCATCAGAAAATTACCACTCCTCTTTTTTCTTTTAAATATACAATGAAGTTAACTGTGTCTTATAGTAAAACTATCTTCCCTCCCTTTCATGGACAAGAGACTTTTAAAATCCAATCTCAACTGCTTAAGATGATAATTTGTTAAACACCCATCCTTGACCTGCCTTCTACTTTGATATAATTGCCAAAAGCTCCTGCAACTTACATGGGAACAATTGGGCCAATTAAAATAGGCTTCCTGAAAATCTCTTCAGAAGTCTCCCATACCTTCTCTAGCTTTCTATTCAGCAAAATTTTACTAAGTATCTGTAACTAACAGTAGTCACATTTGCTCGCATTGAGCTTGGCCCAGCTCAAGCTTACTTATCAAACTGTCTTTAAAATGTCATGTGATTTATTCAGCAACATTTTGAATATTTTTTTTCTGTGTTTTTTCATTGGCTTCACAGCTTTCAGGTGTGTGGGGTGATAGGCTTTTACCCTTAAGGCCCATAAATTGCCATCAAAGGTGGGGTTTTTTTACTGTTGGTATTGTATTTTCCCATCAGACTACCTGAACAATCCTGAAGCGCCATTTGCATCTACCATAGGAAGCCACAATGTCACATTAGGGTGGAAGCCAGCTAACATCTCTGGGGTGAAATATATTATCCAGTGGAAGTTCAATCAGCTCCCTGGAGACTGGAGGTACACAGAGGTAAAGAAGGACACTTCCTTTTACTTTGCAAGGAAATAAGTTCTTGGTTTTATTTATAATCCTGTCTTGTTTCACAATTAAAAAAAAAAAGTAATTTATTAATATTATTAATAGAGTGCAATCATAAAAAAAACCATGTGAGGAATGAAAGTAACAACTAGATTTTGAAACAGAAGTGTCTGTAATTTACTGGTGAATTAAGTGATTCCTTTATCTTTTTCTATCAGTTGGCTAAAAATGGTAAAAAAATTTAGAATTCATAGTGTACTTGCAGGGCACTGGTTGTGTTTGTCATCTCTGCTTTTCAATATTGCTATAGGCTTTCTTTTTTATATACCTTTCCCTAGAGATATTTTTTTGGTTCTTGTCAAAGACACAATACTTGGCTAGATAGACTTTTGTTCTGACTCAGTATGGTTATTCTCATATTCTTTTGCGTCAACTGTACACTTGTTATCTTGCCATCAGCTCCGTTAGACCAATTTACTCAGCATGGCAAGTTAGTGCCACAAATCAAAGGTAAAGATAATTTGCTAAGCAGGAAGCTCTGTATTAATCATTGGTGAAATAATGGGGCACAATTACTGCAGACCATAAATATTTTAAGGTAACTAGGAGCCTTTGGATCTTAAACCTGTAGTACGTGTACCAACATTTTAAAATATGTTGCCCATAATACGTTTTTTTTTTTTTTTTTACCTTATTCTTTGAGTGTATTATAATATTGCACCCATCTTTCCCTCCATCCTCTCATCATTTAGATTTGGTAGTGTGTTCTGAAGAGAAGAGAAAAAGTTCTGAAAGGATGGAAAATCAAAGTCTGTAGTGAAAATAACTGTCAGAATTCCCTCTTATTGAAGCTTAGGATCCTGAACTATCTATGTTGTTTTGTGAGACCTCTTTTTGCTGATAACACCCTACATAGTAACTGCAGGTGGAGGAATTAAAAAAAGATTGTGTCTGTATATTGATCTAGGTAGTATCTGAAACTTCATATACAGTCAAAGACCTTCAAGCCTTCACAGAGTATGTGTTTCGAGTAGTTTGGATTGTTACATCTCAGCTGCAGCTCCATTCTCCATCGAGTCCTGGTTACCGGACACATGCTTTTGGAGGTACTGAACCACACTATTAAGTGCATCTTTCAGGACCATTTCAGAAACATACAGTTTTCCTTGTTTCTTTCACAAAAAACATTGATGCTTGATCTTCAGAATGATGTGTATGTTGTCTGCTGGGTAGCTGCAGAAGACCAAACTAAAATACTGCAGGCTATTTTCCTTGAACTAGAAGATTTAGGGCTACTTCCTGCTTTCATTTTTGAAAACATGCATAGAAAAGTACATAGTCGAAATTGTGCGCAGACATTGGATACACTTATGCACAATTTAACACATTAACTTTTTGAGTGAAATTTTCCTGGACACTGGAAAAGGTTAACCATTGCTGAAATTTTATGCTGTCCCTAATCATATTTATTAGTATAAATGAATTAACAGGTATGAAACCTAAAAATGTACCTAAAAAGAGAAAAACAATTAGCGTCTTAAATGCCATCCCAGAGTCAGTTATTTCCGTCTTTTGCAGCTCCTGCAACAGCTCCTGTCATTAAAGATATTCAGAGTTCAAGTCCAAACACTGTTGAAGTTAGTTGGTCTCCACCACTTTTTCCCAATGGATTGATTGTTGGGTATAACTTGCTCCTCACCAGCGAGAATCACAAACTGCTGAGAGCCTCAAGAGGACATAGCTTTCAGTTCTACTCCACCCTCCCAAACAACACTTACAGGTACAACAAGAAAAGATAAACAACATGGCCAAGTGTGCTGCAGCACTTCTTGCCCAGATAGTCCAGGGTACGCCTAAGTACCACTTCTGTACAATTATGCTATTTACTTACATTCTTGCCAAAAGCAAGGGTACCTTCCTTGGGATAATGGAGTTATTCCAGATGAGTGGACTGCTTATGTGGAAGTCAGACGGGGAGGAAGGAAAAGCAATTTGATACAGGGCCAGCAGGTTGCATTTTCTTAGCTGCAGTTTTTATTTTTTAAGCTTGTGTGGCACCTTTTCAGTATATTCAAGGAATGGCAGAGCGGTCTTCTCTAGTCCTTTAAACATTTGGAAAAATTCCTTCATTTTTATTAAACAGAAGGGCCTACATTCTCCTTGCACTGCTAAATACAGATATTCCTTTGAAATGAAATTGAGTTGCTCTTCTGAGTCTGAAGCCCCATTTTGCATTTTAATTTAGAAGATTCTGTTGTAGTTCCACCTTTGGGGAATACAGATTCTGGCTGATTTTATTTTTATTATAAATTTCCTGGAACATTAACTTTAAATGGGCATTTTCTGAAAGTCAAGCACTTCTGTAGCAGTTGCCCTACTTGATAAAATGTTTGTCCAGCAATTTTTCCACAGAAACCTGCAAATCAAACCTTGCCTCTTTGGTTTACTGTAGGTTCAGCATTGTGGCGGTTAATGAAGTTGGTGCTGGACCCCCTGCTGAAGCCAACATCACAACCCTGGAATCCAAAGGTACAAAAGTAGCAGAGTCCTTATCGCTGTCTGTTCCTGGGAACAGTCGCGTTTGCTGGGCTGCCATGTACCTGACAGAAAACAATAATTGGACTGTAACTAGTGCGTGACAAGGAGTTATAAACTGAGGAGTCAATAGCATATCAGAGAGAGTCCTGTTCTTTAGCTGTAGACATTATTGGGCTACACGGCACGGTAATAACCTGAAATGCTGGTAGGCCCAAACAAATTTGGCCTGAGTTGTATTACAGATGAAAAACACCTCTGTGGTCCAAGGCAGCAACTGGGAGGATGTACTTTCATTTTCTAGATGAGATTTTAACAGCTGACAAAGAAATGTAGTTCTTGTAATAAAGTTAAACGCTTAATATGAAACTCTTTTGTCAAAACATCCTCAGTTATCTCATGCCAAATATGTGAAATCATATCGATTTTTGTTGCTCTTTCATGGCTGTATTTATTTTACTATATTAGCTAATTAATAATGAAAGTAAGGATACACTATAGGTATCACGCAAAGAATTGCCAGAGAAAGGAAAATGTTGAGATAGGCCACAACTGAGAATTAAATCAGTTACCAAAAGGTATCTTTAGGAAAGAAAACAAAAGATGCTCCCCTCCTCCTGAAGAAATCCAATTCTCAAACACTTGGAAACTCTTTAGCAAACACTTTAAGTCTGTCTCTGAATTGCCAGTCTTCTGCTACTGGTTGGAGAAACTGAGCTTTTAGCTTCTCTAGTGTTTTTTAAAATATAACTTCTTTTTTTTTTTGTAGTAGCTCAGATATACTGTAATGTTCTTATCTGGAGACTTCACAGAGGTTTGCTCCAGGGCTGACTGCCCCGAGCCATAACATTTGTGCCATTTATGAAGGGTCCAGACTGGTACATCTGACTGTGTTCATTAAGTCAAGCTAATTACCAGCCAATTAATTTAAGGTAGAAAACAAACAAGCAACCCTATCCCCCCAAGCCCCCACCTTCTGGGGGTGTGGAACCGTCACACTTCCCCTTACTAGTGACTACTTAAAACTTCAGTTGATTCCCGTGAATTGCACCGGCACACACTCTCTCTGTGCTAACATGAACAGGAGTAACCCTTCCGCATTTATCACCTTCAGAAATGATGTTACCTCATCAGGTACTGAGCTGTGTAGATCTAAGCCCTGAGAAGAGTCGGGAAAGAAGCTGATCTCTGGGCTAGATTGCAGGAAATGTCACTGGAAAAGAGATAAGGAAGTGATATTGGCCTCTTGTAATCTGCTCTGGAGAGATCGTTACTGAAATGACTCACTGTGTGTGCATTGTGAGAAATACATGCAGCTCAATCTATGCAGATTATCCAGGAATCAATTAAGACAGCGTTTGATCACAGTCTCATGATACTCATGCAAGAAAATGATAACTGATAGCAGACAGCTGTTTAAACTGGGGGGGAAGAGGGGTGAAAGCAGGGAAGGATTTTTTGGAAACTGAAATTAGCCAAATTCAGACTCAAAATAATGCACCACTTTTTAAAAGGAAGCTAACTACCTGGTGAATCAATTTAGTGCATGTGCTAGGTTTTCAGGGATCTGAGATTCAGAAGCAAGACTAGCTATCTTTCCCAGAGCTATGCACAGCCCAGACAGAAGGTATGGATTTGCTGCAGAGGTTTTGATATAAGTTACTTGGGCCTCTATAAGCACAAAGTCAGCTTTTGTGACCAAAACTCTCCTTCTTGACTTTAAAATCTGTGACTTCATTAAAAAAACACCCATATTTTAAATTTATCAATTTTGAAGAAGATAATGTTTTCCCATTATCGTCTTTAGCTGCGAAAACTACTTGTTCTTTGAAAAAAATCATTGGTCGGCATGATAAATACATGAAATAAATTTATTGCTTTGCTCTTGCCCAGCTCTGTGGGATAGTATTGTAATTTGACTGGGCTTTTCAGAGAGGTCCAAGGGGGTTAAATATCTCGCTTCCATTGCGTCTTGGAGTGACGTGGATGTCTTCGTGCCTTCATTTCCTCAGGAGTCCGTAGAGCCTCATTTGCTGCAGTTTTCTTTCCCTCACTGGGGACTCACGGCTGTTACAGGAAAAAATGGTGTGAAATTCATGCAGTGCATTTGCACCCTGGGCAAGCAGCCAGCAGGCACTGTAAGGAATAACCCCATCCATTTCCAATGCTCAAAGAGTTTAAGTTTTAGTCAGTCGTTGCTAGTGGAAAAATATATATGTATATGTATATATGTGTGCATATCTATTAATGATGCATTTGAATTAGCAACATTCTTCTCTGTGCTGCAGTCATTTATCTTAATTCTGAATTTCTCCTTTTGTTAGGTAAGGAAAAAGCAACATGGCTTTTCCTTTCCAGAAAACAGTCTTTAAGGAAGAGATACATGGAACATTTCCTCGAAGCAGCCCAGTGCCTGCAAAATGATATGTACCACAACATTACAGGTAAAATCAGATCAGGCTCTCTCCTTTTCTTTCAAGTACGACTTAAACCTCTATATTCACCAAGGACAGAATGGACCTCACTTAACCTGAGACAGTATCTAGCCTCCCTTTATGGTCAATGGGGAGAAATAGGAACTTTCAGAACAAGATTCGGCCTATTTGAAATGGAAAGAGATTGGAAAGAGATAAATTGTTTTCCACAGTGCAACCTCTTCTTCACTGAATCTAGGCAACTACTTCAGAGCTGGACTTTTACACAGTAGGTATCTAAACTGAGTTAAGTTGAAGCCAAAGCAGATGTTTCCCTATGATTAATGAATGTATTTTGCCAACATGAATACGAGGAAGTAAAGTGGTTTGAACTCAAGAATTACTAAAAAGTGTCAAAAGGTACTGGCTGAAGAGTATGCTAGCGTGTTAGCTAGTGTGGTGCACAAGATCTCTATAATGAGGAGGCATTTAATAGCCTAAGTCACCAGACAACCATGTTATCCCAAAGTACTCTCCACTCTAACATTTCTTATCTACACTGGTGCTGGATTTGGTCCTGGGAGACAGCGTAGAAATCTGAGTTTATCTACTGAAGTTCATACAGCCACAAAGATGCCAGAGAAAGAATGTTCCCTCTGACTAAATACCCTTTGATAGTAGAGGGGTGGCACATATAATGTCTAGCTTAAATTCTAGAGTGAATGCTGCTTTGTGAGGAGATGCAAATTGCATCCGTTTGCCCTGGAGAGGGGCAATCAGTGTCAGCTGGTTTGCAAGTTATATATCCTCTTCCTGTCTGACTACCTCTCTGAAGGGCAATTGTCTATAATAATGTCATTTACATAGCAAATGGGAAAGTTTCCTTATTATCTGAAAGAAGACTAGAAGTGAAGGAGAAAACCAGTTAACCCTTCTCAATGATATTGGGTTGTAGATTGAAAAATACTTCTTTTTAAGGCAAGTAGAAAAAGTAACTGAAAAACTGAAATTTATTTCTTATATTATCCTTGTGCACATATCTTTCTATTTCTAGGAATTTCTGTGAATGTTTATCAGCAAGTTGTCTATTTTTCTGAGGGAAATTCCATCTGGGTGAAAGGAGCTGCAAATATGTCTGATATATCTGACCTAACGCTCTTTTATGCTGGCTGGGGGAATATTACGTCCATCTCAGTAGACTGGCTTTACCAGAGGATGTACTTTGTCATGAATGAAAAGGTAGTGCTCTAGGGCTTAATTAATTACTTATTTCATTTGAACCATTACTGTGATTTATTTTACATGAGAAAATCTGATTTATAGATAGATATGCATGCACAAAATATAATTATAGAAACAGATATTTTACTTTAATGATATTCAAATATTTCAGACATTTAAAAAAGAAAAAAGGCTTGAATATCAGGTTATATTTAAAGCAAACAGACTATATGGAACTCAGACTCCTTGTCCTATTTTTCGCCTTAGGACACCTCATACCAAGCATGAGCGACTTTGTTTCTGTTTCTTGGTTCTCCATCTGGCCTGTTCAGTTCCTATTCTGCCTTAGGAAGGTAGTCAGACAACTAGTTAGTGATTATAAAGCTCTTCATAATTGGTAAAAGATGTTCAAGAGGGAAAGTGTTTCATACCGGTGCTGACAACTCAGATTACAACTGTTTTAACTTGAAGAAAAAATGTAGATGGCAACCTTGCACTTGATTCCCTACTCCTAAAACATCAATTACACTAATGGTCAGACTTTACATGTATCTTTGTAGTCTTCTAATGCACAAAGGACTAGAAAGCTGCCCTAAATAATTAGTAGGGGATTTTTTTTTTTCCCCAATCCTCTTGCCATGTCTGATTTTTCACTTACTGCTCAGGGAAGAGGGAACAGGAAAAGCAGTAGTGAGAAGAAGATACAAATGAACTGTAGATGAACAGAATGATGTCAGGGATTTCTGAATCCATTGTAGGTTAAAGATGACCCAAGGTATTGCTCCCAGGATCAGCATAACACTTCCCTCTTTTCCCTTCCCTGCGAGTTCATTTTCAAAGTACAGTTTGCCTATAACCCCCAAATTGGGCTTTCCCTCCAGCTTAGAGGTAAGAAGTTAAGAGGAGGATGACTGACAGACAGCCCTTTCAGGATAAGCTGTCATGGATGCATTGTGTACAAGTGTTCTATTCGGGTGACTGACAAGTCAGGAGCCCAGAAGAACCTAGGACTGTGAGAGAGATGTTTCATTGTCTAGTTACCCTGAAGGAATCTTGGGTCAGCTTGTTTGCTCATTAGCAAATGCCCTGTGAATGCATCACCAGTTTTTCTTCTCATTCCCCAGATACATGTGTGCCATTTAGAGAACTGCACGTCAGCTGAAGACATCACTCCTCTTTATGTGACAACCCCTAGGAAGGTTATAGCTGATCCCTATAATGGGTAAGTGTCCTCCCTTGAGCACTTGGTGTCAAAGGTGCTATAAAGCTCTTCTCTAATTTTCTTCACTTCATTAGTCATCTAGGTTCCTGTTTTAAACTCCTGCCTTACCAAAACAACAGTGCAATTGGCAACAAATAACAAACTACAAAACAATTGGGACGAGTGACACCGTGCAGTGTTGTTTTCTGCATTTTCTTCCTTAGGGTGTTAGCAGAGGGTATAAAGTATGTCCAATGCTGAAATCTGGTTTTCAGACATTCAGTGCTTTTATGAATATGAAGCTCTATGCATTTTAAATGTCCATGCTTAATACGTGAGGTATTATGGAAGAATATTCTCCAATAATCTGCCAGCCAAATCCCCAGAAGGTATAAAGTGATGTGTTTAATTCTCCTCGGATGTATATTTTCCTATTGTCTGTGTAAAGGCAGGTACATTTCTGAGCTGTTAAAATATTTGTGACTCATCTACAGAGTTCTTTCACTGTAGTTATTTGGGTCTATTTTGCTCCATGACCAGATATATTTTCTGTCTCCTGGAGGATGGTATATACAGAGCAAACCTTCCGCTCTTTCCTGGCATTGCCTCCACAGCTTCTCCAGTACTGAAATCCAGCGCCCTGAGAGACTTCATGATCAACTTCCAATCTAAGAGACTTATTTTCTTCAATAAAACAGAACAGGCCTTCGTGTCAGGTTTCCTTGATGGTTCAGAATTTCACACGCTGCGATCACATGTGCCATTTAATGACATGGAGAGCTTTGTTTATGAGAATAACACATTTACTGTCACAGATGGCTGGGCAGTTTTCCATGAGGAGGTCTCTCCAGCAGGGAGTTCTAGCTTCAATGAGTATATTATGGATTGTAATTTGGCGTATCCAGAGTACTTTGGCTTTGGTAACTTGCTTTTCTATGGGACATCAACTCAGCCTTTTCCTTTACCAACACTGCCACGGCTTGTCACGGCACTATTTGGATTGGACCAAGCTGTGATCAGCTGGAGACCACCTGAACACACTATTGGAACGAGTAAGTTCAGTTGTTTCTTCCTGAAAGTCCTTTTCTTTCTAGAGGATTAACTTCCTGGTTTCCCTTTTCCTGATGCTGGGCTTTGGTGATTTCAACAGCTAATCCTCATGGAAGATGTGGCATTACCTCAGTCTGAAAAATTTAACACAAGATTTATAGCTAAAATAAAATAGCTAAATTGTCTGGCTAAATTAATACAAGTTTATATTGGTAACTCATTTGTCATCTGCAAGGGACTTTAAGCAAGGCTCCATGTTAAGTAGGATATGGAGTAGCAGTAGTGTTGGTTGCTGATATCACACAGGAAATGCATGCCAGAGATGTACTGGCTTTTGATGGGTGATTGTGCTACAGTCTCTATCCTCTGTGCATGTGTCTTTGAACACCAAAAAATTACCTAGCTGGGGAAAATTTTGGTTCTTGACAGATTGAGCCACTACTCTTGGCAGGTCCCAGAGCTGGAAATTGTAATTTTTTAATTTATCCCTTTCCTAATTCCCCTGATAGTGACATTTTTTCCAATGTACAGTTTTCTCAAAGGTTGCGTATCTTCTGTTACAGCCATCTACTCTGTAATAACGTGATGGTTTGCATGTCACAGGTCTATCTGCTTGGCAGAACTGGACCTATGATGTGAAAGTGTCATCTCGGCATCCATCAGAGGAGGAATGGGTTGTCTCAAACATTCGTGACACTAGGTTTACAGTGAAGGAGCTGGCCAGCTTCGCAACATATGAAGTGTCAGTCAGAGCTGTGTCTCCTGCTGGTGAAGGGCCATGGTCAGAGTCATTTAGAGGAACAACTTTAGAAGAAGGTGAGAATTGCTTTGTCGCCCGGGAGAAATGAAGAATGAGTTATGCATACAGCTCTCCACCTGGTGAGGCCCAGGCTTTGGGCAGAGACTGCCGAATGAGTGGCACAGAAAGGATTGTCTGGGAAACTTTAAAGAATACAGGATAAGTTAACTTGATTTTATTTAAAGTAGTAAGATTCTCAAACTACAATAATGGTATTATGTATTTATCATTACTATTTATATACATTTTTCTATTGCAAATACACTATCAAACACATTATTTCATACATTATCTAATGAAGTGGAATGAGAGGTTTTATTCCTTTCTTGTGATCTGTAAAGCACTTTCCATGACAAAATGGTTTGAGCAGTGCCTTGGGGGTTAATGACAGTTTATGGGAAAGTGCAGGCTCACTAAAAGCTGAAAATCCTTGGGTTTAGCATAGATAATGGGGGAAATGGATATACATATGATGTCTGAGATTTGTCGATCTTTGGAATGTTTTTTTGAAACCTAGTTCACCCATGTGTGAGGGGAAAAGAGCTTTTAACTTAAGGCACTGGACTGGCACCTGAGATTAGGGGTGACTTTTGCCTGACTTCAGTAAGGCCAGGTCCAAACCCACAGTGGTTTTTAGGCATCTAATAGGGTTCCAAATTGCCTTATTGTTCTGGATCTCAACCTGCCCTGAATCTCTGAGTTTCTCAAATTATTATATTTTCATGCCTTTCTTCTTCATCCAATATTCGTTAGGGCAAGGACAGTTTTAACTGTGACTCTGCAACTTTCCAGAAACAGGCACCCCTGCTATTGAAATACAAATATACGTTAATTGCTTGTTGCTGTGCACAACTGCAGTTTTCTTTCCTTATCAGCTGAAGAAGAACCATTTATACTGGCAGTCGGGGCTGAAGGGCTCTGGAAGCAGCGGTTGGATAGCTACGGGCTAGGAGAACTCCTCTATCATCATATAAGAAATATTTCAGGTAAATACTAAACAAACTGAATGCTGCTTCTCTAGACCTGTTGGCATTTATTAGCTCTCCATAAGTTTTATCAACAGAACTGGAAGACAAGAGCTTTCATTGCAGCAGTCTAGACTTGAATACAATGCCTCGTAGTGAAGCAGCCTCACTGAGCTAAGCCATTCTCTTTTTTCTTCTTTATGGATCAAATTAACCCTTAGTGAAACCCTACTGACATCACCACAGTTACAGCAGAGCTAAAATCAGCTCTCTGAACTAAGTAGCTGTGCCTTCAGCAATGTATGACAATATATGTCATGCATTTATAATCATCAGGGCTGTATATGTACTATGTAGGTACACTGTATTCCTGTAAGGAAGTCTCTATCTTCATGTTAGCTGAGCCTAACTGTATTGATTTTTAAAAAAATTGAAGTGTCTGGCTACTTTTTATTCTTTAAAAATATGTGGGTTTTAGTTAGATATTAGTGAAATGCTTAATATCTTCCTTTTTTCCTTCAAGATCTCGACTGGTATAATGACACTCTTTATTGGATTAATTCCATGGGGGAAGTTCAGACCTGGTCGTTGAACAAAAGAGATGGTACCACTGAGAATACTTATGTATCTGACATCAGAAATGCAAAGATGTTGGCCTTTGATTGGTTGGGTCAATGCTTGTACTGGGCTGGCAAAGCAAATACGGTACGTATAGTTGTGCTTCTTAAAAGGAAAAAAACCCTGAAGTCAATAAGAAAGCCTGTAAAGCCGTATTTGGGAAGATGGCCCCTACTTCTTGTAACCTGAGATGCATTTGGTACTTTGCTGTTATAGTGTAGAACAAGGAGGCCTTTCTTCCCTTGCATGATTTTCCAAAGTTATACAAAAGTTTGGGGTAAAATGTTCACTAATGTTGACTGTTGTAGGATATTGAGCTCCAGATGCAAACCAGGCAAATCAAACATGTTTTGTTGGATTCAATATTGTAAAAATAAGTGAAGATTGTGAAAATGGAGGCTGCCAAGTTGATCTCAGCTAAGAAGTAGATGGCCTTTGTTTTAATCAAATTTAACATGATTTGTTTACACAGAGATTTTCCAGATTGGCCTCTGTACTGTGATATTTTGCAGATCACTGCAGAAAAAAATAATTACAACTGCACTTCGTACACTCTCATATCAGGAACATTGACATGTGAATTATTTAAAAGGTATCTGACTTCAAAATTGCAGTGCTAATTTATGCAGTGCTGTAAAATTATGCCTTTCATTTCTTGTAAGTGCAAAGTCAGAAGCTGTTTTAAAAACTGGAGCTAGGAGGCCAGATTTCACACTGCCTTGCACCCTCATTTACACTTGTGAATAGTGAATACGAAGTGGGTGAGAAACTCTGTCAGACAGAAGGCTGCCGAAACTGGGAAAGCCAAGGGGAAGAGCTATTTCAGCTTTTTCTTTTGTTACTTTCTGACAAACATTAACTAATAATTCTGCCTTATTCTTCATCCTTATACTTTGAATACAGAAGGTTTAGACTTTGAAAGCCTAAGGCTTGCATGAGCTTTTGATAAATGGCTGTGGAAAAGTCACTTCTGTATACTCAATTTATCGTGGCTGATGATTCAGGAGTGATGCTAAAAGCAATTTTTTTGTCCCTAGATCTACAGAAAATCACTGCTGGGAGGCCATACAGATGTTGTGGCTCATGTTGTGTTCCCAGTGAAGGATCTAGTAGTGGATTCAGTGAATGGCTATTTGTACTGGGCCACAATGTATTCAGTGGAGTGCACAACACTGAATGGAGAGGAGTATGTTATGTTGCAAAAGCAGCTACAGTTTTCTGGTAAACAGGTGACTGGTTTTTTTTTTGTTTGTTTGTTTGTTTTAATTGGGGATGTGTTTCAGTGGTTAGATCTCTTGAATGTAGTCAGTGTTCATTCTGTGATTCATGGTTGTCAATATCACCATATTATGACCAGAAAAATAACGTGCCTTTCCTGCGATATTGTTGTATCATTTTGAGAACAGGGTAAGAATTAAATCATGTAATAGCTGTACTGAAACTCTAGCCTGTAATTCTAACGTCAGACCCTTGCAACAAAACGTGACAATTAGAGATGTCCTTATAGTTGTAATGCTGCTCCTTCCCATATGTGAAAGGTACTTGCTTTTTCCAAATGGCTTAAGTCCAGTGGTCAATTCTGACTTTCCCATCAAAACGTGGAGCTGGAGCTCCATGGCATCCTGCCTCATCTGTGATGTCCCCCACCTCACAGGTCCTGAGAGGGCCAGTTTTGGGGCTAGACACTTGTCAGGGACACCAGAGTGGCACTTCAGGCTGCAGAGGTGCTGCTGCAGAGACAACATTTGCCTGTGCTGATNCTCACAGGTCCTGAGAGGGCCAGTTTTGGGGCTAGACACTTGTCAGGGACACCAGAGTGGCACTTCAGGCTGCAGAGGTGCTGCTGCAGAGACAACATTTGCCTGTGCTGATGGGGGGGGGGGGGTGGTGGTGGTGGTGGTGACTCAAGAGAAGGTGGTACCTTC
>VZSF01009518.1:105863-174633 GCA_013398295.1 Chionis minor | reverse complement strand
CCTTTCCCTTTCCCTTTCCCCTTCCCCTTCCCCTTCCCCTTCCCCTTCCCCTCCCATGTAGCTGGGAGAAAAGTGATGAATGACCCAATTACCTGACAAGAAAACCACTTACTGCCGTAACGGGGATGGGAGGACTCTGGGAGTCAGTGGGACTGGGACTACAGACCCAGCGAAGCACACAAGGTTTGATGAACCTTTGAAACTTTCCCAGGCTGTGTCCTGAACAGGTCAGGCTGAGGGACTCTCCTATCTGTTGCAGTTCTCTTACTCTATGGTATCTCTCTCAAAGAAAAGCTCAATGCGCCCCGCTTCAAACTACAGCCCGTGTGGGGTTTTACCCTCTGTACCGAAACCTGGAGTGAGGCATAGGTTGACTGCCATACTAGAGGTTGACTTAGATATCACTGCTGCAAGAGCTTTCTTTAAAACACATCTCTTGCTAAAGAAGCCTTCTAAAAAATTCCATCTGTCTCACAATTTGTGCTCCCATTTTACCTGAAGATAGGTTCTCTATTAAAGAACCTTTCTAAACTTTAGCGATCTTGCTTCGCTATGTATCGTTCCCCAGAACACTTCAATTTTCTTTCCCAAAGGAAAAGAGGCTGATGTTTCTCTGATTATGAAAAAAGCCAGGACTGTCTTAGTCTATGAAAGGCTATTAACATCCAGAAAGGCCAGCTGATCTCACAGGTCCCTCTTACATTTGTGAGGATTTGGGGGGGAGAAGGAAAGCTGGTTCTGGTGTGGCACCTGCTATACTGGAAAACATAAATACAGGAGAACTGAAAAACTTCTGTCACATGTACCAAGAACTGTCTGTGCTGCAAAGGGTCACTGTATTTTCCACACCTCTCCATGGAAGCTGGCTGGTGTGGAGTGTCTTCATGGGAAGATATGTGCTGTCCAAACTCAATGGCACACTTACACTTATCACACATCTGGGTGATCTGTCGCAAAAGATTGACAATTCTAAGCAGTGGACATCACCTTCCTTGCCCTTCTCTTTTGATTCACTACCTGTTTCTCTGAATTGCCTCCTGCTAAGCTTAAATTTCTTGTTCTTGTTTTCAAGAACTTTGGCAGCAATAAGAATGCTTGTCTGCTCCTGTCACTTTTTTCTGCACCTTTCTCTATGTCAGTGATACCAGCCTTCAACCATCCGCTTATTCACACCTCCTACAAACAAACATCTCCTCTCCTGCTTCTGTGTTGCCCCTAATCTGTGCACTGACTTCCTGAACTCAGCCTCCTGCCATGATGTATACAGGAAAAAAGCCAAGTAAAAATGTCTAGTTTGAGAAGTGACCAGTTATAGCTGACAGGTGTTCGTTTATTAAAATAAAACCCAAAATACACCTATCAGAAAAAAAAAAAAAAAGCAGTACAACATTCTTTAATGGTGGAATTATTGAACTGGTCGTTATTGTCCCATATAAAGATGTAAACGGATGTTTGCGCAAGTAATAATACATATCTTCCTTGCACAATGAAGTCCTTTATCCTGAAAAGAGTATCTCTTACCTCGATATTAAAAAACAGATGTAATAGTTAATTACTGTTATCCAACAGTTAGAGCACGTTCTCTAAGTAACTGGTTCTTACTGATATTTGCTAGCTTTTTTCTAATAAAGAATTGCAGTTCAGCTGGTCAGTACAGGATCTTCAGCAGTATATAGCTGTGTCTCCTTTTAGCTTGAAATCTGAGTGAGGGGAATAGAAGAGACTACTATGGAGACGACAGGTTTCCTAAACAATTATGAAGGCAGAGCTTTGAAAGTCTAATTTCTTTGGCAAGAACTAGATCCTTTTCTGACAATTATTTTATTTGCCAATCAGTTGTTTAGCTTAGCTGGTGCGTATTGGCATAGCTTGATTGATTTTGGCAGAACTGCTCTGATTTATTCCAGCTTAGGATCTGGCATAGAATTTCCAAAGCACTTAGTGAGTCGTTTACACTGTACAGTATGCTTGGGACAAAAGTAATTTTTAGGGGAGCAGCAGAGTGCATTGTATGCAGGAGGGGCCAGGACCCTCTAGGTGTGGCCTCTTAATATTTCTAGTCAAGGGGTATTTCAAGCAGCTAAATTTATGTTCCATTTCGTGATGTGGAATTACATTGCATGATCACAGCTACATGTCGTGTCTAGAGACTAATGCCTCTCTTGAAATGGAAAAAGTTTGTCTATTTTTGAACCATAATGAAAGGGAGGTGGAAATTTACTGCCTAACTCCTGAATACAAACAGTGCAAGTATTCCTTTGCCTTTTGTTATTGGGGATACTGGGATCAGGAGTAAGAAGATGGGCACGTCTATGAGAAAAAGTAATAGTTGCAGAAAAAAAATGGGGCAAGGAATGAAGATCCAAATGTTTAAAAAATCGCAGTAGATTCGGGAAGATGTAGTTTGGTGTTAAACATGGGAGGGAGAATAGGTAAATGGGATAAAATAAAACATGCTTGATTAAATATGCACTCAGACACGTACATACTGTAAGATATTTTTAAGAGAAAAACCTACAGGAGCAATCATTCAAACCTTGATTTTGTGACATACAATGTCAACAGAAATATGTTAAAAATGTGATTACATAAGGACCAACAGACAACTAAGTGATGTGGCATTTGCTCTCCTGTCATCATCTTCTGCAGTTTATTAACGAAGAGTTAAAAAAAAAAAAGGCTGCTCCACTTACATCCATAATGGAAATTTAAGCTTATAAAAGCATAGCTACAACTAGTGTTTGGATGAGAAGTTTGAGAGCTGCTGGAAAACATGTTCAGAGAGGCTCCTAACAACTTGTAAGCTGTGCTAATGACATGACATAGACTGAACTTGGTAACACTTAACAGACTAATTTGTGGAAGCAAATTCTTTGTTACTCACAGAACAGATTATTAGATGTCTTGACTTCTATTATTTTTGCATATGGTATTGAATCTGTTGTTTACTGCAAAAGCAAGAAAGCTCTATTTTGAATTTAGATCTTATTAAAAATAAACAAAAAATCTTGCAACTTCTTTAGACAAAGATGAAATATTGAAGTAATGAACCTGAAGATTGTTTTATTCCCCCGACTCCTTATTTAATAATAAATGATCTACCAAAACATAAATATTTTAATTTCCTGTTTAACCAAATACAGCAATAAAACTTTTGCATGTATTTTCCATAAAAGGTAACACATTAAATATTCTATGCATAAAATCAGAGCTAAAATACAAAGACAAAAGATATGAAATACTTATTTCAAAAAGTGATTCTGACTTTCAGACTGAATATCAACCACCTGTTTTGGACAAAGAATATTAAAATACTAGAAGTGTTCTGGAAATTTTGATAAGTACTTCTACTAATCACTTGATATGTTATTGCCATCATATATGAAGTACTCGGATAGTCCAGGGATGAACACTGTGACAGATGCTTATAAAATGCTATCTAGAAAATCATCAGCTGCTATAAATAGGTGTCTACCAATGATCTGTTTATTTTCTAGTGTTACTTCTTTTTGTGCTAGAATAAATGTTCATAGTAGTAATATTATTTTTGCCAATAATATTTTTGCGAAAGAGCTACTCATGATGCTGTCCAGACAACACTTATGCCTAAGGGCTTCTGCCTCAGAAGTGAAAACATGTTCAAATTGCCATTTCAACTTTTTTTCTTAGGTGGTTGGTTTAACTTTGGATCTCACCTACGGTTTTCTTTACTGGCTTGTGCAAGATGGTCTATGCCTAAACTTATACAGAGTTTCTCTTTGCAAAGAAGGGTAAGTAAATGTGTAGCAGAGGTAAGAAAGGCTGTATTTTCCAGTTTTTGTGATACTCTTTAACAACAAATTCTGTCCAGTGCTGGGCACACTAATTACTAATTTACCAATAAACAAAAGAAGACCTAATGGTCACACCTCTCTGATGGCAAACTACATGCTGAGGTGGTTGTTAACATGGTTTCACAGTGAGAGAAACATAGTATGGGTGCTCAACTGAACTGAGGTCATGCTCATCAATTAGCTTTAGGAAATAATTGCCATTTATTGTCTATTTTGTCTTGGCATTTACAACAGATGACAGTTTTCAAGTGCTTAGAGCTGTAGTTTGTTTATCTGCATGGAGCTTAGAACTTGAACTGACACCACTTTCTCACCTGAGCAATCAGCACTCAGCAGGCTTTCCTCTTGATCATCCTGAACATTAAATGGCTTCATTATTCCTGAAAGGCAAAGTTTAAAAAAAACCAAAACAAACCCATGTTTATGGGTCAGCTCGACTATATACTAAGACCTTGAGAAAAATGGTAATTTGTTTTGTAAATGCCAAATGCATGATGAATGGAAGGTCATGAAACTGCGTTTTTGTTCCTTTTCATAGGGAAAGTGCCTTTTTTTTTTTTTTTTTTTGCAAGCATCAGATTAAACCTCTTAAACATAACTGAACGGTATGTGTATTTACATATGCTCATACTGTTGCAGGCTGGCTTTGTGTGGAATCAGCTGAATTTTCTGACTGATTTTAGATTTGCTATGGTAAACATTTAAAGAATCAAAATATGTTGATTAGTTTGAGCTATAACATGCAGCTCTGTTGTGAACCAATTGGCAGCCATAAATCATTGTCCCTGGCATGCCAGAATGGAGAGATTAGAAGTAATCCATCCTAATGGACCTGATGGCGTGTCAAAGCTTTTCCAAATTTGTTTTGGATAGCATGTGTCTAAGCTGAAAGACATTTCTGAGATGGCAAAATGATGCCTCTTACAACATATTTAATCTCTTACTCAGAAGATAAATTGGGACCAATAAAGGCCTGTAAGTTTTGACACAGAAGTAACACAACAGATTAAATCACCAGTGATGCCAGTGGAGGAAAATGTTGATAGAATTTAATAAATAATGGAAGGTTATCAAGGAAACTAACAGAGTCAAATTCATCTGGGGACCTACTCTAATGAAATAGAATGAAACTCTTGCTGTGAAGAAGACTCCACTGTTTCAGTGGAATTGCTGAGAGAAGGTGGGCTGACTTTTCAAAATACTCAATTTTCTACATCCATACATCAGAATATTAAGCCATTTTGTAAATGTTTTCTAATGAAATCAAAGGAACAAAGTCTTTGTTTTGCAGGTGCTCCTGCAGTGTGCCATACTGAAAAGTTTTATTCTCTAGGGAGCTTAAAGAAAGCTTTTTGAATTGTTTTCCTGCCTCTTACATGAATATTAAGAATATGAATGATGAGAAACTTATTGATATGTCAAACATAGCATAAATCTTGCTCTCTCTACATACGTGTTTTCAGTTTGCTAATTTCATACGTGTTTTCACAGTTGTGATAATCTCATCATCACAGAATTTGCAGCATGGAGTACTTCAGAAATATCTCAGGGTGCACTGGAGTACTACAGTGGTCGTCTGTTCTGGATCAATAGTCTTCAGTTCATTACAACTCAGGAAGTCAATCAGAGCCTTAGCATTCCCTTCTCACAACCAGCAGAATTTGCAGCCTTTACCCTTGTTCACACGTCGCTTAAACCTTTGCCAGGTACATTATTTTTTATATCTAAACCCCTCAATAAAGGTACTCTCTGCCAGTCTGTAATTGTTCGTTCTTGAAATTCTTTAGTCACCTGACAAAAGATAAGAACAACAGCAACTTACTAATGAATATATCAGGCAATACCTGGATAATATGCAATTATAGAAGCTGATGGGTATGGCCAAAAAGAATACCTGGTGTTGTTATTCATTGTTTCTATCTAATGGCAGCCTTACAGGATTTTCCATAGTACTTTAATGTTTTAAGTCAGGTTTGAAAAATCTACCTATTGCTCATATTGTTTAAATTATTATTATTTCTTCCTCTCTTTATGGCTCTCTTTATGGCCAGGAAATTTTTCTTTTACACCAAAAGTGATTCCAGATTCAGTGCCAGAGTCTTCCTTCAGGATTAAAGGAAATTCTTCAATTTTCCACATCGCTTGGAGTCCATCCACAAATGTGGAATGGGGAACTGTCTTTTACTGCGTGGGGTCCAAAGTGCTACAAGTGAGGATATTCCTATTATCTACATGTATTACTGTATCTACTTGCTGATTTTTAAACAGAAATACAGTTTATTTCTTCTCCAGCATTTACAAATTTGTTAAGCAACCAAACTAAACTGTAAATATAAAGCAAGCTGTCCTGTTTCTCCACCACTAATGCTAGCACGGGAGGAACACGGGCTTGGCAGTAGCTCTGGGCTAGCTGCTGAAGTGTGAAGTGCGGGTGAGGAGCTCCCAGTGCTCAGAATGTGAGAAAGCCTTTCACAGCAACTCCGAGACAGAGGTGGCCTCTAAGCTTCCAGTGGGACAGCCTTTGCCTGAATGTGAAACCTCGCCCTCATCGACACTTAATTTTAGCACATTTGGCAAGCCGTACTTTAAATTCAAAGGGCAGATTGCTAGCAGAGTGCTATGCATTGCTGCAGTACCACAGGAGCTGGCCAAACAACAATCACAGGAAGAGAAGCTTTGTCTTGAGTTAGCTTACCAGCTTCGTGAGGGGAATTTTGGAAAACTGAAGGCCCTTCTGAGATGGAAAAAAGTGTCTTATTTTATTTTATTCTGTTTTATTGCATTCACAGTCTTTGGAGAGTGAACAATGCCTCCATCCCCATAACTTGACAGTGCCATCCTACCGAGTTGATTGGCTGGAACCATTTGCTCGCTTTGACTTTACCGTCACTCCATACACACACTGGGGCAAGGCACCAACAACATCTGTATTCCTTCGAGCCCCTGAAGGAGGTACCAGAATTTTAAATCCCGTTCCTCACCTATAACAGCTGCTTGGACCAGGTCTGTGTCAGCAAGTAACACCCTGGAGAAGAATAAGGAGCTTTCAGGGATAGTCAGCTGTAGGCAGAGTTGCAAGAACTTGTTCTTGAGTATCTTTGGCAATTATCTACTGTGCACATAAATGCACACAGCTGCAGCAATAGAATTTGGAACAGAAAATACATGACAATATATCCACCACGTGCCTATGACTATGAGCAATAAAGAGAAATTGAGATCCATTACAGTGACTATCAAAGGCTGCATGTAATATATTAACTGCTTATTAAGTTTTTAATGAAGTTTAGACACTTTTTTACTTTTTACTTCAGTGTTTATTTTTGCACTTATGCAGGTCAAAGTTAAGTCAGCTGAAACATAGCGCTGAGTGACCAGAGCACTGAGAAAGCTTATGAGCTGCAGTACATTTTGAAGGGGGTAGGAGGGAGGACAGAGTACACTCTATATTGTGAAAATTCTTGCAGCTCCATCGTTAGCTACAGGAGTTGGCTAAATAGATATGCCCCAGTCTGAGGGCAGGAGTGTCTCTGTTCATACAGCTATTTTTTTTGCTAAGCAAGTTAAAATCAGATACCTACAGAACAAAGGAAAACAGATAGGAATTACTATGAAATTTTACATAGTCCTCTCTAATTTACACCTTGCCAATTGCTATCTGTCAGCATTGGGGTTGTAAAGTTCAGGCTCAAAATTAAAGGGGTTAATTATGAAGTAGAATTTGTGTTTTAATAGGAGTACTTTGCTCGGTGTTTTTTATTTTTTTTTTCACAGTTCCTTCAGCCCCTACAAACCCTAGAATATACGTGTTACGAAATAACCTACATAAAAGTGATGAGAAAGTCCTTGTTGAGTTCAGGTGGGACAGGCCTGAAAGGGACAATGGAGTATTAACGCAGTTCTGGGTTTACTATCAACTATTGAGTCAGAATGACACCGCTGATACTTTCACAGAGTGGAACGTGAGCAGCGTCACACCCACCTTGATGCTCTGTTCTCTCAGGGATGTGCTTCCTAGCCTCACAGTAAGGTTTCAGGTATGAAAAATTACTGAGCTTATCTCATGCTAAATGGTAGATGTTATCACTGCAGCCTGACATGTTTGCTTAGGAGGCGGTATTGGGCTTGGGGCAAGAACTTGTGGTTTCTGCTTGTGGGACTGCCAATTCACTGATTCACCTTTGGATACCTGGCTTAACCTTTCTACACATTGCATTGTTCACTAAGTAAAGTGCAAAACAATGCTGCAATATTATACAGGTTTGGTGAGGTCCAAAAGAAAGTTTTCTAGAGGTCTCCCAAAGCCCCTGCTGAAAGCTGCAAGTTAAACACAGATTCGGCTGAGCTGATGAAAGGTGACAGGCTGCTAAAACACAGCCACAGATCAAGAAAAGTTCCACAGCTGGAGACATACAAGGACTCAAACGGCTTCCATAAAAAGAGACTTCCATATTAAAACTTGTGAAGAGATCATGTTTTCATTGCAATAAAAAGTTTATAACACACAGAAAGGGTGCTTGAAAGACAAATTAAAAAACGAGAGCAAGAAATAGGCCAGGTGCTAATGGGGGAGAACGCCTTGTTGGATGCAACATCAACCAACAGTAGGAACTGCTCCAGCCTGACGAAGGAGACAATCTTGTCTGGTGTCCTTTGAGCTCTCATTGAAAGATGCAGCATGAATTGTCACTATCTGGGCCACTGCTTAAAATTCTCTTCATAGCCATGGCTCAACCCTGACTGTAGCCTTTAAACTGACCAGCAGAGTGTATGTTCCTGGCTGAGCAGTCAGGGAATCTGGTTCTGTTTTTATCATTAATTATGACTTTAAAGGCTTTCAAACGCAATGATTTATGTCGTTACTTAATGTATGTAACAATCTCCTGTCTCACAGGTGCAAGCTTTCACCTCTGTGGGTCCAGGACCTTTGTCTGATATAGTAGAGAGGAATTTATCAGGTATGGATAACTTCGATGCCATCTCGTGGTTTGTGTGCTGTAGCTGGTGACATGGACAGTACAGGAATTTGGCAATCTGATAAATAGCCTCTGATACTTTGTGTGGCATTTGTTCCACCCTACAGTAAACACCACGGGGGAAATAGTTACAGCTTCTGACATGAAATGATTAGCAGATTTCTTATCATTAGATTAAATTTCAGGAACTTCCAGTCTTTCCTCAAAACTATGCTAAATTAACTTTTCCAGGCAAAACCAGGGTAGTATGGAAGAGCAGGTTTTGATCTATAATCTGCATATTGATAGAGATCATAAAATATTTCTAATTGAGCTGTGAAAGGTAACCAGGATAGTTAGAGATCTGCTAGGTATCATATGCTATTTCTAGTTGGGCTGTTAATAGTAATTAAGTGGGCAAATCTGTTCTTACTAGGCTTAAATTTGTTAGGTAAGCATTGACAATGCCATTGAAAAAATCTTAGGAGTTTGCATGTGATGACAAGAAGGCATCTCATTATTTTATTTATTTGCTGTGACATATGACAAAATATAATTTGTGCAGGGCCATCATTTATTTTTGTGTTGTAATTGCTTTCCTTATGAATGACTGCCATTGTCTAGAATGTTTTTTGTAAATCCTGCTTTGCACTTTTCCTTCCAGATCTTTTCCCTGTCCCAACTCTTCTAAGTGTTTCTGCCAACAAGTTGTTTCTTACTGACATAGACAATAATCATACCATATGGGAATTTTTGGCAAAGACAAATGTAAAGGACATCTGTTATACTGCTAATGATGACACAGCGTATTATATCATAGAAGATTCTCTTTATCTTCTGAATACACAGACTACTTCAAAGTCTCAGGTATTTGTTCATTCCCTTGCTTGAGAGAATCTCGGAAAATGTGTGTCTATTATTGTAGTTATTTTTGGGGCTAATTATGTTTTTAAAGAAGACAAAACTGCATATTTGAAACAGGAAAAAGCAGCATAATGAACAAAGCACATTTAATGCCAAAATGCAGTGGAGAAAACAGAACTGGAAAGACACAATTTTCTTAATGACTGTCAGTTTGTATGAGATGTAATATGAAAGAGATTAGCTGGATAATTTTCCTTTCTAGGAGTACAATAAAACTATGTATACTATAGTGAAATTTTGACTTCAATTTTTTGTCATCAATAGCTATTAGAATCAGCCAGAGTATGCCATTAGTAAAGTTTTCCTATTAAGCATATATGATTTTACTGAAATCTGCTTTGTAGGTAAGATATTTCAACACACATTTAATTTAAAATTCACACTATTAAATAAAAGAAATGTATTTTTTATCAAAAGTAATTTAATTTAATTTGATCTCATTACAATTTCAAGAATATGGAAGCAACAATCCATCAATATGGATTGATATTTGTGAAACAACAGTTTTCGTTTGTATAAAAATATTGGAATCTTCATTCCATGGCATCTCTTTATATTTTGAATTCTACTTGCCAAGTAGAAATTATTTCCAAAACCAAATATAATTTCATAATATCCTAGAATCAGGTGGGAAAATTCTGCTCTCAAGCAGCTTTAGTAATGTGTTTATTTTTTCTTAAGTTTTTCAAAGATGCATATCTTCGCAATGCCACAGCCATCACAGTTGACTGGATTGCAAGACATCTCTTTGTTGCCCTGAAAACACCATGGAATGAAACTCAAATATTTCTTGTTGATCTTGAGCTCAAGACAAAATCTCTAGAAGCCTTGAACATAAAGTTGGGTAAAAATAATTCAACTGTATCATCTCTGTTGTCGTATCCTTTCTTAAGGTAAGGCTATAAGTGTATTACTAATAACTTTTTAAAGCATATTTTAAACATGATTTTCATTAAATAATCAACTGTTAAGGACTGAAAAGGACTTTTTATAGTGTATGAGTCTTTTGCATTGTGTAAATTTCAGAAATTTCTGGATGTAATTCTACTTTTGTGTTGCTAGTTGAGCTTGGACATATCTAATTTCAAAAAGATGTCTGTGTTTGAGTAAAGGTTTCAAATAACACTTAAATACTGATAGGTTCTTCTGTTAAAGTGATGCAAATGAAAGTCAGCACCAGACAACAATTTTTCACAGTAACCCTTTTATTCCAAATAGTCAGTTATTGTGACCTTCCATTCAAAAATATTCTTTAAATACCTGGAATCACTCTGCAAGTATGCTGCTATTACCTTGTTTTAAATGGTTGGGAGGTTCGTGACTATAGTCACTTACAGGATTGCATTTAGGACAGATTGCTCAGATTGTTTTTCTACTGTAAGCCATGCATTTTATTTGATAGCCGCTTGTACTGGATTGAAGAGCTTGATTACGGCAGCCGCATGTTTTATTATGATATTCTGAATAACACTGTGCACCACATTTTGGGATACGTGTCAGTAGAAGAACATATGAGGAACTACTGCACCTGCAACGTGTCAGAAACAGAGCTAGGAAGACCTATGAGTATGGATGTGTCTGACTCCAAGAATCCCCAGCTGCTCTTTATCAGAGGAAGATATGAAATATGGGCGTCAGATGTGGATGGTTGCCACTGCTGGAGAATTACCAAAATACCAAGTTTTCAAGGTCTGAGTGCTTTGTTATGTTTCTAGGTAGTTTGTGATTTTTGCTGTCTCTTACATCAAGCAATGTTCATTTCAGAAAAATAGCATTCATGAGCCACTTTCTTTATTAAATTCGTTCATCTATAGGCAAGATGGACAAAATGTTTGTGTTATCTGTATCCAGTTGTGTACCCTATTGATACAAACTAGGAGAAAGAGCAATGTGAGGATATTTACTGACACAAGTGTCTATGATGTAAATCAAATGGAGACGCTACAGCCTCAAACACTGGGTTTCATATTAGATAACACCTATTACAGTTTATCTCAATGAAAAGATGAAATACCATCTTAAGTTATGCCTGAAAGTGACATTGCAGACTTCAGTATGTGGGGAGGGCACTTCATACACGTAGAGTCTTGTATGACAACCTATGTTGCACTTCATTTAATGAACTTAATCTTCATTGCTCAGTTTTCAGCTCAATCCTGGAGGAGTGCTGGTAAAGCTGTTCTGTTACCAGAGGACCTGTCTTAATTGCTCCTGGGAGATGGCAGAGCACTGTGGTTTTCATCTTGGAAAATGATGAAAGTTTCTATAGACAATTCTCGCTCGTGTTTTACTTCTGGTGTTTGTTAATTGAATTGCCGTTCTCATAATTATGGATAATAAAAAGCCTTAAAATCTACACTTGTGAATTGAAATAACAAAGTGTCTCAGCTTTATGAGACCTATTGGAAAATACCAGAAATCTCTTTTCCAGGGAAGGTCTTTGAAGACATACTGTGACCCAGATACTCACCCATATTGACTCACTGTGAATACAAACACGTATCTGATCTTGCAATATTGTCTGCTCAGGGTTTATTCTGAAGCTTAACTATACAATATTTTCCTACAGGTGAGAAAATTGGCAGCTTGACTGTAGATAAGAAATTTATATACTGGAGCACTGAAACGAAGGAATACACTGACATTTGGCTCACAAATAAAGAAAGCATGAGTCACTTTCTTCAGAAGAGAGAAATTCATGAACTGAAAATTTTAGCCTACAGCTCAGTGGCGCAATTGTATCCAGGTAGAGGGGGTTTGGGTTGTTTTGTAAATGTAACAAATTTATTTCAGAGGGTGTCTTTGAGTTGCAGATCACGCTATGTGTATTTATGTAAAGTGTGCTTTATGGATTCAGGTACCTTCTAGAGGGAAAAAATTCACTATGTACTTTTTTAAAAGGAGGAATATAAGGACTGGCCCTGTGTTGGATCACATGGAAGGTCATGGTGGTGAATATTGCCTGTGTTTCAAAGGCTCAGGATCTTAATGCCAAACAATACCTGTTTTCAAAGTTGTGTCAAACCTGGAGATTTAGAGAAGGTGATGCACGTTAAAGCACAGAAAAACACCAAACGAGACCACAAGGTTTTGCAGCAAGAGTTTGATAATGATCTCTGTTATGACACAGATTTCTGGTTCACTAGTATGCAAAGCTGAAAAAAATGTCTGCCCTTCCAAAGAAGAACAGATAAGAACTCTACTTATTAAAATGATTTATAAAGAAGTACCTGAGACACAATTACAGCTTGCATTTATAGTAAAGCTGGCCTTCACTTAGGACTCCTAATATTTTAAACAAACCGTTGCAGAATAATAATGGAAGAAATAAAAATTATTTTTAATAGAAACTTAGGATTCATGGTACATATAGGGATTATCTTTGTAAATGCAGAGGCTTAAAACAGCTTGATAATAAACAGCTTAAAACTAGTATGATAAATATATTCAAAATAATTCTTTAACTTCAGTTTTACATAAAAATCTGACAAATATGTATAAGAATATTTTAACAGCTTGTACTTCTGGAATAAAATATTTCCACTGTTTTGGGCAGCCAGTAGAGTTACTCCTGCCTGCAGCTGCTCTGACCAGTGCCCAGGCTATTCTTACGAGCACTTTGGGCAAGTTTGTTCCCATGAGGTCTGTGTGGGCTTGACATTGGTGCAGGACCCTGGTTTGGCCCTGGCACAGAATGTACTGATGCCTACACTCAGGGATAGGTTTTCCTGCAAGAGCCCCAGGCTTAGCTGTTGCAAAAAAGAAATAACAGAATTTTAGTCCAAAGGGATTATTTCTACCCAGAGATCCCCACAGAACTCTTCCTATTTACATTGACTGCTGCAAATATATTTGGAGGAATATACAGACTTTGTCATGTATGACAAATTTGGTGGCCTTCTAAGATGGCGTTACAGTGTTGGCGGATAAGGGAAGAGCAACTGACATCATCTACCTGGACTTATGCAAAGCATTTGATACTGTCCTGCATGACGTCTTTGTCTCTAAATTGGAGAGACATGGATTTGATGGAAGGACCACTTGGTGGATAAGAAATTGGCTGGATGGTCACACTCAAAGAGTTATGGTCAATGGCTTGTCCACGTGGCGACCAGTGATGTGTGGCATTCCTCAAGGTTGGTACTGGAACCAGAGCAGTTTAACGTCTTTGTTGGCAACATGGTTGTTGGGACTGAGTGCATTCTCAGGCAAGTTTGCTGATGACACCAAGCTGTGTGGTGCAGTCGACACACTGGAGGGAAGGGATGCCGTCCAGAGGGACCTGGACAGGCCTGACAGGTGGGCCTGTGCCAACCTCATGAAGTTGATCAAGGCCAAGTGCAAGGCCCTGCATGTGGGCTGGAGCAATCCCATCCGCAAATCCAGGCTGGGCAGAGAATGGATTGAGAGCAGCCCTGAGAAGGTCTTGGGGGTGTTGGTTGATGAGAAGCTCAACATGACCCAGAAATGGGTGCTCACAGCCCAGACTTCCAACCACATCCTGGGCTGCATCAAAAAAAGTGTGGCCAGCAGGTCCAGGGAAGTGATTCTGCCCCTCTACTCAGCTCTGGAGCTGTGAGACCCCGCCTGGAGTACTGTGTCCAGCTCTGAAGCCCTCAGCATAAGAAGGACATGGACCCATTGGAGTGAGTCCAGAGAAGTGTTACAAAGATGATCAGAGGGCTGGAGCACCTCTCGTATGGGGACAGGCTGAGAGAGTTGGGTTTGCTCAGCCTGGAGAAGAGAAGGTTCCAGGGAGACCTTATTGTGGCCTTCCAGTATTTAAAGGGAGCCTATAGGAAAGATAGAGAGGGAGTCTTTGCCAGGGAGTGTAGTGATAGGATGAGGGGTAATGATTTTAAACTGAAAGAGGGGAGATTTAGACTAGATATTAGGAAGAAATTCTTTACTGTGAGGGTGGTGAGACACCGGAACAGGTTGCCCAGGGAAGCTGTGGATACCCCATCCCTGGAAATGTTCAAGGACAGGCTGGATGGGGCTCTGAGCAACCAGGTCTAGTGGGACCAGGACAGCCAGGTCCCTGGCTGTAGCGGGGGATTGGAACTAGATGATCTTTAAGGTCCCTTGTAACCCAAACCATTCTATGATTCTATGATTCACAAAAGTTTAAGATAAAAGTAAATGAACATCCTAAAATATGAAGAAAAAAAATATTCTCCTTCTCAGTAGTGAAAGCAAATGGTGTATATATGAAAAAGTGGTGTTTGCAACGACCAGCTGGGTTGACTGACATGCTTTTTATTGCTTTAGTGATGTGAGCAAGGAGTACTGCTAGAGTTACCTTTCATTTTAACCTATTTAATTGCTATCCAGAGATGTGATGTCAGTTGATCATTTAACACATCAGAAGTACTCAGTGAAAATTATTGTCCTGTCACACATTCTGTGAGAGAATGATTTCTCTTCAGGGTTAGGAAGAAGGGGACTGAATATTTAGTGAAGGATTTTCTTGTCAAGGTAAACACATTTCTATGGAACTGCCTGACAGAAACTTTAACTCTGAAAATGACTCAATTCTTTATTCCATCTGGGACTTTTCTCATGGGAGTTTTACTACTCTAAGTAACTATAAAATTGACAAAGATTCAACCTTACATTTATTTCTGTTGCACAGACTTTTTAATTCTCCTTTCCTTTTACACATGAACTTGATTTTGGTAGGCATGGCAGGGTTGCTCATTTAGGGAGAAAAGTTCTCAACAATGAAGTCAGTTGTTCTGGCCTAAGGGCAAACATTTGTCCTGTACAGTGTTCCCCACGTATGCGTCTTAATCTTTTCCTTCTTGGCAGCAAGTCCATTCAATATATTTTTAATTTGTTTTTAAAAGTACGTCAAGTGATGTGAGATTTTCTTTTGTTACTTTTCTGTTTACTGTCAGAGAGTAGGCTTCTATTGTTTTCTCCCTATAGACTCCTTTTCTCCTTCCAAAATCTGTCTTCCCTTTCCCTGTTGTTACTATGAACTTTAAACACGAAAAGCTGTTTGGAAGAAAAGAGAGATTGCTAGAGATTGCAATTGCTAGAGAAAGGTACTCTATGTTTTGCATATCTGCCTTTCCTGTGACAAGCAAGTTTGGACTCATCAGTGTGTACTTCCTTTGATAATGCAGCAACTACAATCTGGATTTCCAAGGTATTCAGGTACTTAAAGAAGAACCTGAATTCTTTAGTAAATCTGTACTGTTAGTAAATCTGTATTTTGTCAAAGATGAACAAGACTTTACTCTGATGAATGCTATTTTTGTGTCCATGAAAGTAATCAAATAAAGGTTTTTTTACTGATTTTTAACTATTTTTTTA
The DNA here is from genome assembly GCA_013398295.1 of Chionis minor. Taxonomy (NCBI): domain Eukaryota; kingdom Metazoa; phylum Chordata; class Aves; order Charadriiformes; family Chionidae; genus Chionis; species Chionis minor. Next base: position 158,600 of record VZSF01009518.1, on the reverse strand, counting down.
AATGTCTTTCCTAGATAAAAGATGCCTGATTCTTTTGCTAGACGCTGTGAAACCTACTATCCTTGGTACAACAAACATCAGTTTTGTGTTAAGCTTGCCATCTGTCACACCACAGCAGCTATGCCCCGGCATATCACAGCCTACGCCGACATATCTGGTATTTCTTGGACAAATGACTAACGACCACAGGAACTCAAGCCACCGTTTGTCTGCTCTACAGCAAAAAACATTGGTATGGCTATTTTGGAACAAAAATGCATGTGATATCACATATAAATGGGAGATGCGGCATCACTTCTAGTCATTTTGTAAACCATTCTGTAACTTTCTGTGAGGGAGTTTTTCTAATTCTACATCCAATTTCCATTTCATGGAAATTCTACATTCATTTTCTACATTTTCTACATTCTACAATTCATTTCTACATTTCCAATTCATGGAAACTATAGGCCAGTCAGTCTCACCTCTGTGCCTGGCAAGATCATGGAGCAGATCCTCCTGGAATCTCTGCTAAGGCACATGGAGAGTAAGGAGGTGATTGGAGACAGCCAACATGGCTTCACCAAGGGCAAATCCTGCCTGACAAACCTGATGGCCTTCTACGATACTGCCACGAACTTGGTGGACAAAGGCAGAGCAACGAACGTCATCTACCTGGACTTAAGCAAAGCATTTGACACTGTCCCGCATGACATCCTAGTCTCCAAATTGGAGAGTCATGGGTTCGATGAATGGACCACTCGGTGGATAAGGAACTGGCTGGGTGGCCGCACTCAAAGTGTTGTGGTTAATGGGTCAATGTCCACATGGCAGCCAGTGACGAGTGGTGTCCTGCAAGGGTCAGTACTGGGACCAGTGCTATTTAACATCTTTGTTGGAGACATGGAGAGTGGGATTGAGTGCACCCTCAGCAAGTTTGCCGATGACACCAAGCTCGGTGGCGCGGTTGACACACTGGAGGGAAGGGATGCCATCCAGAGGGACCTGGACAGGCTTGAGAGGTGGGCTAATGCAAATGGCATGAAGTTCAACCAAGCCAAGTGCAGAGTCCTACACCTGGGACGTGGCAATCCCAGGCATAAATACAGGCTGGGCAGAGAATGGCTGGAGAGCAGCCCTGAGGAGAAGGACTTGGGAGTGCTCATGGATGAGAAGCTCAACATGAGCCGGCAGTGCGCGCTGGCAGCCCAGAAAGCCAACCGTATCCTGGGTTGCATCAAAAGAAGCGTGGCCAGCAGGGCACGGGAGGTGATTCTCCCCCTCTACTCTGCGCTTGTGAGACCCCACCTGGAGTACTGTGTCCAGCTCTGGAGTCCTCAACATAGAAAGGACATGGAACTGTTGGAACAGGTCCAGCGAAGGGCCACTAAGATGATTAGAGGGATGGAGCACCTCTCCTATGAGGATAGGCTGAGAGAGCTGGGGCTGTTCAGCCTGGAGAAGAGAAGGCTCCGGGGAGACCTGATAGCAGCCTTTCAGTATCTGAAGGGAGCCTACAGGAGAGCTGGAAAGGGCCTCTTTGTCAGGAAGTCTAGTGATAGGACAAGGGGTAATGGCTTTAAATTGGAAGAGGGGAGATTTAGATTAGGTATTAGGAAGAAGTTCTTTACTGTGAGGGTGGTGAGGCACTGGAACAGGTTACCCAGGGAAGTTGTGGAGGCCCCATCCCTGGAAGTGTTTAAGGCCAGGCTGGATGGGGCTTTGAGCAACCTGCTCTAGTCAGAGGTGTCCCTGCCCATGGCAGGGGGGTTGGAACTTGATGATCTTTAAGGTCCCTTCCAACTCTAACCATTCTATGATTCTATGATTCTATGATCACCAAGTAATTCCCCTTTCTGTTTGGTATTTGCTAAGTGGTAGCAAATACCAAATACCTTAGCTTTCCATTGTGCAAATACTCCTCTAGTTTTTAACAGGTCTTTGCTAAAATCCTGTTGAAACGGGTCTTCAGTTTCTACTTGTAAAAAGAGCACTTGTGGTTGATATTAATCTGTTTAAATAACTGTTGAGACTGTCCAGCAACCATATGGCTTGCCTTTATGTGTTTTGTGGTAGCTGTACTTGCCTCAGTAGTTTTTTCTTTTGGTACATTTTTTTTTTCAGTTTGCCATCTACTATTTAAGTATCAGCCACTGAGCAATGTGCTGTTGTAGCCATGCTAATTACACCTCAGCTTGTTTTTTTGGTATGTGTTTTCTGTAGTGACCTATTACCCAAACTATCATTTTAACATTCTTTTTTAAACGCTAAAGTGTATTAGAATATAAAAGCACTACTCTATTATTGTTTAACACTCATTTCGTTGAGAAATGATTGGTGTGACATATAAGTCTCTTTTCTAAGAATACACATTTATTATCTGATTTCAAATTACAGCAATTTCAAGGTCATAGAGCCGTCATAGACAACCTACAGCCATTTTCAAGTTATGTTATACAAGTTGCAGTGAAAAACTACTATTCAGATCAGGATTTGCTGCCTATGGGAGAAGAGACAATTGGCACAACTCTATATGGAGGTTTGTTTTGCATTTTATTCTGATTTTGAACAGAATTCTCATTTCAGTTAAAGGAGGTTGTGTGTAAATTTGGGTTGCAAATCAGAAAGTAGACATTTTCTGCTTAAAGTGTAACCTGTGTAGATCTTCATAAGGTTTTGGCAACCAGACTTGGTTGAATGTGTACGATGTATGTATTCTTTAATGCTTTTGCTCATTGGGTTCCTGAGGGAAAATAAACTATTGTTGAAAGTGGCTAAACAGTTGCAGTTTCTGCCTTGGACCACCTTTTTAATAAGTTGTGTTTGAATGTGTATGTGGTTACCTATGTTTAAATATGTGTTATGTATTCATTCAGCATTTTCTCTTTGGCTTGACATTATTCTCATAATTGCTGTTTCTTAGGGTAATGCAGATTTGATTTATTGTGAACCAGGCTGAAAAGGCAATACTTCATTTTTACTTCTCGTGACCTCAGTGCCAATAGCACATTTTCAGTTGGTTTTGAGAATTTTGATGTGCTCTTCTCAGTCCCTTTCACACTAGAAGAAAGCTAGGAGTAGTGCTTTGAACTACTCACCGTGTCAGTTAGGGCAGACAGTGCACTGGTTAAGGATTACCTAAAAATAAATAAATTCATCTGTAAACTTATCTAATTATGGCAGAAGGAAGCAAAGAAACTTCACTGGGAGTGAACGGATGAGAGGTGTATGAGCGAAGGCAAAAGGCCAAGATGTGATTGCAAGGCAGCCAAATGTAATTGTGTTTAAATGAAGCTATCTCTCTGCTCTAATGAGGTGTGACCTGCTGATGCAGTGGAAGAGGACAGACACAGGAGCTTGTAGCAGTGTCTAAGACAGCAGGTAGCTGCAGCCTAGAAAAAGATAACAGGAGCACAGCTCACTTGCTCGAAAAGCAGGAAGAGTTCACAAAATGACAAGCCAAGGCTACATTTGGGGAAAACCTGCACACGGTGCTGTCAATAAGAGACAAGATGCAGTGCAAGTGAAAGGTGTATTTTATTTTAAAGGTTTTCTCTTGAGTACAAAGTTACTTTTGAAAAAAAGACTGAGAAACAAAAGTAAAGAAAAAAGAAAGCGTGATCGAGAGCATCTAAATTCTATGTAGTTGTTATTCAAGCTGGTTCTTTATTATTTGAGAGCTGAGCCTGTACTTCTGTACCACGTCTAGTTTGGGTTTATAATTGGGTTTATAAACCAAATTTTCATCTCACATAATACATATGTGTGCTATATTACCTGATGATGTACCTCAAGAAATGTGTCTAGGTTAACACCTCCACTTCCTGCTTTGGGTGTAAGATTTTGCAAATTTCCCTTTCTGTTGTTATAGTCCGAAGGACTGTCCATCTCTCTCAGAGAACTCAGTCATGTTAAACACACTTGCTTTATTTAGGGCACATTTTCCAGAACAAGAAATGGGGGACTTCTGTAACTGTTCTCCTGTTGATGTGCAGCCTGTGTTACATTATGAGGGACCTGTAACTCCACTCAGCACACGCTGATTATCCAGCTGACCATAGCAAGCTATGGTTTTGCCTGATCACTGGTCTATTTCTTACTGTGTCTTCTCTTGCACTCATCCTCCACCTTTTACCTTCATAGTTACCGTCTTCACCCTGTTTCCATTGTGGAACATAGATCTGGTGCTGCCTTAGTTTCCTAATTAAACAGAAACCAGCAATGCTGGTTTTGATTATGGGTTCAGACCTCTCTTTGAGTAAAAAACTACTGACTGGTCATCTAGCTATTCTTGATGAAATTTGGGGCATGTCATAGCGGGTAAACTCAACTCTCTGCTGCACTTTAATGCAGACCCAGGTGCTGGCACGTTTCCCATCTTTCCTTGATGACAACACGGCCCAGAAGCATTCCTCAAATGCCACAAGGGCAATGGATATTCATAGGCAGCCTGAGTTCAAGATGTCCTTATTCTTTGAGAATGCTATTAATCTGACCTAGATGCCTCCTGTGGTTGGAAATACCTTAATTAGGGCAGGAAGATGCTTCTGCTTGCTCTCTGCTTCACTCTGCCTGTTTGCAGCTGCTGGGCAGCTACCGTCCCAGTTTCCCTGAAGCTCTTGTCATGTCCCAGGAAGAAAAGAAGCATTTGAAGATGCATTCTATGGTTTTGCACATGTCGTCTTGCCTTGCAGCTCAACCCAGTAGAAGTACCTTGCTCAGCACTTTTTCTTGTTTTGCATGTGTATGTGTGCATGTGCACACTTGTCTGGCTTTATGAGGAGTTGCCTTTGCTCTGCCCTTCTGATCGTTGGGAGTCATGCTGCTGGACTCACTTGAGGAAAACATGGAAAACTATAATGACAGCTAGCTATTCCCTGTAGTATGCATAGCACTTGCTTGCTCTTCTGTTGTGTCAGATTTGCTCTGCAGCTGTGCTCCATGTATTATGCCTAGTGTCACAAGCCAGGGTCAGCTTGATCCACGTAAACTCATGGCTTGCAGAGCCGTCAGGCATCTCTGATAAAGTGAAAGTCAGCCACCCAGAATTAGAGCCTACAGTCTGTTTGTCTTTTGCAGGAAAGACTGTGGAGGTGGTACCTAGGGACGCTTGCTGTTGAACTCACAGCTATGTGGGAATGGTATAGCCTTCCCCTGCGCTAGTTTTCCTGCCTGGGTCTTGTGCTGCAGAGTTGGAGCAGTTCTCTGAGAGAAGGTGAGGGAGTGAAACTGAGAGGCACAGTAGCACCTGGTTCTTGGGCATTAGGTCACTTAACCCAGCTGCAGCAGGGATGCCTGTAGTTGACATACAGCTGGGCAGGCTGCATAGCTATGCAGATATTACTGTGTCATGCAGCTAGGGTGCCACAGTAGGAGACCTAAGGTTTCCCTTTTTTTTTTCTCTCTCTCTCTTCCCTCTGCTTGGCTTTTGGCTGCTTCGGGAGGTGCGGAAGCAACTAGAATTGAAATAAGCACCACCACCACTGTGTTTTCTTACTTGTCTCAAGTTTCTTTCCCTTACAGATCAACAGTGCCCAAGGAAACATTTTGTCCAGAAAAGCTGGCAACAAGTACACACCAGGGGTCCTGATTCCCTTTTGTCTTCTCTTGGGGATGCATTCTGTGGTTTCTCTAAAGGCTCATCCATAGAATGAATAACCTCTCTTTTTGCCACTATTGTCCACAGAAGAGCATCACCTGTGAGCTGCCAGCGGCTCCTCTTAGGCGCAGACCATTCCTTGTTTCCTGTCCTGGGAGCAGTCACATTTTTCCCCTTAAGAAAATATCTGTTTAAGATTAATCTCTTTTCACCTTTCAAATGAAAGTGTAACAAGAGATGCAGGCAAACTCCCACTCTTCTTTTAGGGTCCAGAGATGCTATACATTGGAAATTCTCTTCCCACCATGCAATTTTTTTTTCTCTTAACAGTCAGATCTCTTAGCATCTGCAATATCAAGCAAATAGGCTCTCATTCTATGTGGATCTCTGAATATTGTGGCCAAAGGAGTCTGTGGCAAGAAATAAGAAAAGCTGGCTTAAGATCAGTAGATTTCAATTCTTTGCACCAGAATGCACATCTGTATTGTTAAATTTGGATGACACTCTGATTGAATAAGATTGAATACTGTTAGGATGTGGCAAGAATTCACACTGTGGCTTCTTCGTGTAGTAAACTGAGCCATTCTGCAGCAATATACACCCTTTCAGTGGAGAAACATAAAGGTAGTATATGAAATGGGAGACTTGGTTGCTCCACTGAAATGGAATTTTTCAGTCTCAAGTTAAAATGAAACATGAAACTCAGAACAGGCTTCTCTAGTTGGGGGAAAACAAAACGTCAGGATCAAAATAAAGTCCTAGGCAAAAACCCCCAAGAACTGAAAAATAACCCCCTCCCCCACCAGTCCTGAAATCCTGAGCATTTTTAATATATATTTGTATCAGCATTTAAAGCTCTTCACAATTTGTTGAAAAATTTCCAATCAGCTGTAAATGTAATGTATATGTGTCCTGGCACTTATGTTCTCAATTTCATGAATGTAACTGCTAGTTTAAATTGTAATAGGATGCTGCTAGAGCCTCTTGAAGTGTGTACACTATTTCACACCTCTGAAGCTGTTTGAATTCCCTCTGTCTTTCCCTCAATTCTGTAATGAAACGAAAGAAGCTTGGATTAATGTGAACCTTCCAACAAAAAGCAAGATAGAGGGAATGAAAAAAGAGGAAGGCAACTTGGAAAAATTAATGCATTGCTCTTGCCACAGAGTGTCACTCTTACTCCACATATGTTTTAGCTAGTGAAATGAGAAATGTGTCGTCTTTGCTAGCCTAGCTTCTGCACATTTCACTTAAATAATATGGAGCCTTGCTACTACAGCATAAATTATAGTGTATGTATCATTCTGATACATTGGGGAAAAGGTACTGTAATGACTTGTAAACTTTTTACCTATCTGGAAGGCTCAATAGGAAAAAAGAATTTTTTAATGTAAAGTTGGGGCATGTCATATACCATTTCAAAGTCTGTGATCTGAAAGCTTCAAAGGAAGGGCTGATTTTTCCAAAACAATTAATGAGTAATTAGCTGGCAGGGACATCAGACCAGCAACCCAGTTTCTTGCTTACACAGCTCAGGAAAATGATGTATTTCCAAGCAAAATTGTAAATGATGGCAAACAATGCTGAATTTTGGGGTTTTGTCCTTGAGACTTTTCTGTTCAAGAAAAGACTTTCCAATAGGAATAGTGCATGGGTACTTTTTCTAGTGCATATCCACATAAGCATTATACTAAACTTACATCCAAGACTCTGATTAAGAAACTAAGAAAGAGCAGGAATTCAGTGATATGACTATAAACGTAGAGGTGTAGGACAGCATCTGAGGATTTTTTTGTCTGCTTGCATGGTAGAATAGACAAGGAGATACTAAAAAAGTCCCTCAAAATATTTTGAACTCGTCTGCAGCTGTCTGACTATGCAAGAATATGACTTATACATGTGTAGAGTATCTGTCCTGTAAATGAATCATATTCTTATGCTTATAACATTTTTTCTTTCCTCAGTGACATATCTTGACTTCTCTAAAAACCAACCAACCAACCCACCAACCAACCCACCCAACCCTCTAGTGAGATCTGTACCAAAAAGATTAATTTTTCTTTCTATTTCAGTACCAGAGGCAGTTGATTCCATTAAGACAGTGGTTTTGTCTGACACAACCATCAACATATCTTGGAGTGAACCTTTGAAGCCAAATGGACCTCTAGAATCCATCCGCTATCAAATCTGTGTCAATTTATTACCTCCCATCCCAGCTACACCCTTGCGAAAAAGTCAGTTTCCAGATGGGATGCTTGCCTGGTCTGTCAGTGGGCTCCAACCTGGAGCCAACAATTCATTCAAGGTATAATTACAAGCAGCTTTACCTATTTGTTCACAAACTTGCAAATCTTTAGATTGCTCTTCTGTAAAGCTATATGTGTGTTTTGAAAATATGAGTTCAAAATTTGGCAGACTTGTCTCAGTCCTTTAGTCTTAAGGAAAATTAAACATCACGGTTTATTCCTGCATAGCTTGTTCAGGTTAAATCCTTAGAATTGAGATCTTTTCTATTTGGGGAGCATATCACAGATCTCTAGAGTAAATAGGAGTTTCTGCTGCAATTCTGCTGTTACTGCCATGATACTTCATGGAACATGCTAAGCGAGGGTCAAGCGATGGGTAACCTCTCTTCTCAAAGGAGGACACCTGAAACAGTGGCCTACTGTGGAGTACTAGGTGTAGTGCAATAAACAGTGCTGTGTGAGTGCAAATGGATCATAGCGAAAAGATAAAGGATTTTCTCAGGAAGACAACGTATCTGAAGCTTTCATAAAGGGAATACCTCTATATGCTATATTGAGAGCAGGCTTGGCCATTTTGCCAAGTGCTGCTTTTTCTTTAATAAATAACTTTTAGTCCAGCAAAAAAAATTTTTTTTTTTCTTAGTCCAATAAACCAAAAAGTATCTGGTATGTCCATAAAGACATGGGTGATGACTTACTTAATACTTGACTGATTCTGTCTTGTAGCAGTCATGTTTTAAATAAAAGTATGTCATAAAATACGCACGCAAAGTTCACAGCACGAACAATGTATCAATGTTGACCTTTGAACAAATGCAGAGGAATAGCAATGACTTAAAAATGCAAGTGGGGGTTTCGCTGCTTGGTGGCCTTTGAAGACAATTTCTGTAGACAAGAATATTGAAGGGTGGTTGCAAACCCTCTGATTTTGGATTTCATTGAAATATGATGCTCTCAGTGTAATAGAAGTAGTTTCTTGCACTGCCCAGGCAAATCGTAGATGGAGGAAGATGGCAAATATGATTTTAGGCCAGCCCCAGGCTAGCTAGCAGAAGCAGCAGAACGGGATATCTGTCCATCAGCTGCTGCAGTCCACATGGACTCCCAGGTCAGCACTGCGTGAAAACTTTGGTGGCTTGCGCAGCTACACTGGGCTCCGAACGGTGAGAACTGAGGGGCAGACACATCAGCCCCCCCCGCCACCCCTGCTGTCAGACTCGGGCAGCAAGGCTTTTTGGAAAGCCAGGGCAGGGAAGCACCACCCTGAAGTAATAGCAGTATTCCATGTCTGAGCACGTGTGTCATTGCTGTAGGAATGAGCAGAAAATATTAACTTAACATGGAGATAAAATCAAGAAAGTGGAGGAACCAAAGGAGTTCAAAGTAGCAAGGACTAAAAAGGCAGTTGGGAAGGCTCTGTTAGTATACTGAAGAGGAAGACAAAAGGAAGAACATGTTACAGTATCTAGTGCTTTTTTTTTGTTTGTTTAGTTTTTATGAACAGGAGACTGGTGACGAGATATTTAACAAAATGCATGAAGCCAACGGCAGCACAACAGATCAGGAGAAGAAAAGATCAGGTTAAAGAATATTTATGTAGGTTATATATATTTAAATCAGCAGTTTCTGATGGCCTTAAACTACATAGGGAGGTGGTGAAAACCGGTCTGTGAATGTTCACAATTGCCGTCCGTAACTTTTGGAAGAGAGGAAGTCCCATAGCACTAGCCAAAAAAAAAAAAAAAAAAAAAAAAAAAAAAAAAAAAAGAAAAAAAAAAGCACACACTTAGCTTCACAAAGGAAATTACAGACCACTTTGTGTAACTTCAGTACCTAATGTTATTTTGAGGACATGTACGGTTTCACTAGGACTATATTAGGACTTACATAGGTATTAATAAGACTGCACTAGGACAAAATGGTAAACAGTGGTATACAAGTATCTAGAGGATAACAGAGGAAGAAAATTGTCCAATATAGACTCATAAGAACAAAACATACTGCTTCTCCCTTTACAGATGAAGGGTTAAAAGGAAAACAATTAATTATGTATTTGGACAGTGCAGCTATCACCAGAGTGACATTTTCAAAAGCAACCAAGTAAATACGTTTTTTGCAGAATGCACACTGGATGCATCACAAATACAGTCAGAATGGTTTTCACAGTTCATGCATGGGCTGGGAGAACTTTCAGCTGATGGCTGGGGGGGATCTGTTCTGGCCTTAATTTGATTTTGTGCTTTTGTTAATGATTTGGATGGTATAATGGGGAATACACATATACCTATATGCCTATATGTATGTATTTATGTAAGTATGCATATCCAAACACAGGTCATATTTGATTGTGGTTTAGTGGAAGGCAGTGTGATAAGGCAACTCTTTACCTTGTATTTTTCTGATTCTAAAACAGTGCCCAGCGTGTGATATGACGTCTGCATGCATGTGTAAAAGCTTGTGGTATTTCAGAAAGGTCTAGAAAGACATGAGTCTTGGTAGAAAGATGAAAAGAGAAACTAAGAAGAATCTCTGAGGAAGGAGTCTCTAGACCATGTCTTCTAGCCTGAAGACATGTAACACTGCAGCTGTGAGGCTCAAATATTTCTACACCTGTATCTATATTGCTTGAATATTGTCTTGTTTAAAAATAGCTAGTCTTCCAAACACTTGGAGCTGCTAAATCCATGTTTCCAGCTGGTCTGGTACAGTACAGTTCATCCATTTCTTTACTAGGTTCTTGCTTTTCATCCGGACGAGAACTGGTTTTCCGAAAGTGTCCCTGTTACTGCAAAAACTTTTGAGACTCCACCTGCACCTGTTAACATAGTTCCCAGAAATACAAGTTTCCAGCTAGAATGGAAAGCTCCTCTGCACGTCAATGAAACCAGCTTCTGGTTTGAGCTGCTTAAGGTAAAAATACCCCTTAGTATTTTTTCAGATCAGAACAAATTTAACCCACTCTGTTCTGGTGAGCAGGACAGGGTGACAGGATGTATATGAAGAGCCTCAGTGGTTAATTTCAGCATGATGATGTCAGTCTTAGTGGCTCAGAAGGGGCAGGATGGGAGGCAGTGTTTGCCAGGAACAAGGGGGAGTGCAGCTGCAGCATTTAATACCCCATAGTGCCAAAGGACATCCTGGATGACCCCATCAGAATTCCTCCCGGGTCTCCTGTTTCAGTAGAGTCCCCTCCCTCTTTCCTCACTGCCCTCCTCCAACCTGCCTGGTAGCTACAAATCCTATGTCTGCTCTGCACAAGAAAGAGTAGAAAAGGGTTTTAAGCATTAAGTATCAGCTACAGCCTAGTACGTGAATTATATTTTCCTGTGATAGAGGTTATGAGAAAATGCTGGAAAGAAAAGGGGTCAGTACTGCCGATTGTAGAAGTAAGCACTGCAATGACAGCAGCATGGATGGAAGGTTCAGATTTTAATGTTTGGATCCCGGACACAGAAAATGTCTTATGCTAAACTGGATCGCATAGATTCCTTAATATAGATAACCGGAGTTATTAGGCCGACAGCAGACATTTCACGTCTTCCCTAAAACAAAGGGCATAGCACGATCCCACTAAACCGCCTCCTTTCAATTGTATCATGGCAAGCTGAACTCATGGGCACGTCACAGTGATCCAGAAATACAAGCTGCCCAGAGGGAAGCAAGGGGAAGGCTCCTTTTGGCTTTGCAAAGGGGTCACTTAATCTGTTGTCCTTTGTGGCTGCCAAGACCTGTAGGTCTCCTGAAAACAAAGAAAAAACCTAATTTTTTTGTCCTTGGTCTCTAAGAGGACAAAGTCTCGTGATTGAAACAGCACGTGCGTAATCTCTCCCCTATGATATTAAAAGGTGGCAAAGTAATTAATCCACCCAGGAATAGAACTGTGACACACTTTCAGCAGAGTAAGAAAGTTGACCATGATGGTATTTTATTTTTCTAGTGGCAAACAAAAAGTGACTGGTTTTCTCCTGCAAGCACTACGTGCTCAACGGGTCTTGTTTACACATGCAATCTCACAGGAACTCTCCCTTCAACCAACTACTTTGTAAGAGTAACAGTAGTTTATGTTACAGGAGTGAAAAGCACTTCCTCTTCAACAAGCTTTAAGACTACAGGTAAGCACTTAATGTAAGATAACAAGATTTTTAAGACTATTTTCAGGACATGAATATTCAATCACTATATTTTGTAAAATTTATACTGAGACCCAATAGTCATGCGTGTTTGAAAAATAAATATCACAGTACCATATCTGCGAAAGTAGTAGGGGAAAGAAATGATCTTCACATCCAAGTGAGGCAGAGGAAAAGAGTGAAGGAAACTGAAATTAAATGCCTATATGCAAGTGAACTCACAACTAATGGTAAAAGCCTGCATGTGAATGAAAATGTTGAAATTTGTCCATTGCAAAAAGAAGGCCAAAGATTCATTCTGCATGGGGACTATTGATGTAGATCCTCCATCCTTTTGTATGTCTAAACACCCATGTGCACATCTAAATTTTTCTCTGTGCCCATTAGCTCTTTGTCTCTCTGTAAACACATTTTAAGGGTTCTGTTTCTTCCCTTGTTTGACCTAAGCTGGTGTTCCCAGTAAGCCAGGAGTTCCAAAAAAAGCAGAAGACACTAAAAATTCTGTACAATGGGAAAAGGCTGATGACAATGGAAGCAACCTGACCTACTACATCTTAGAAAGCAGGTAAGCTATGTGTGCAGATGCTCTTCCCATAGGAAGCAGCACAGAACAAATCCGGATGTGCCGGGACTTTCAGTTTGGCTCTGATGGGAAGAGTGAAATATCAGTGATGCAAATGACCTTCCTCATGGGATCTGTTTCTTGAGTAAACTAGGTATCCATCATTTCCAGAAATTCCTGGAAAACTTAGAAGAAAATAAACACTAAAAACATTTCCAGACCAGCCCTGAAATACAGGGATACATGTTAGTGAATTAGAAGAAGATTTTCAAATCACAGATTTCAAGCATTTAGTATATATTTTTGGCTAAAATATATGTAGAAATATCTTAGTGTTCAGAGGACTTACGGAAAGGCATTGTAAAGTTGCCAGAAAAAAATTGTAAGTTGTTCCCACCAACATGGGATGACAAGATATTTTTTAATGTGCTCTGTTACTAAATACAGATTGCCTGGACTATACATATCATGCTCATTCAGCATCTATAGAATGTCAATTCACACTTATTCCTGCACTGGCATTGGAAGGGCTGAGTGGACAAGTCAGAAAGTCTGCTGTGCGCAGATGATTCTGAAACTTCCCATTTTTTGACCATAACTCTAGAGAGGTCTGTTGAGGGCAGTCAGTGCAAGGCTTAATTGATGTATTAATTAAAACAGGATCCGTCTTCTACTATGACATTGTTTTAAATCAGGAGTGATGGAGGAAGGCAATTTTATTATTTTACTGTTAATTGTTTTTCCTCAGTTAACTGTGCTTATGAAAGCTAAACACTGACAGCGCTGTGGAGCCAGGCATGCTTTACCTATATAAGTTTTCACCCAGACATATTTTCCTGGTGCTGTAAGCTTCCTCCATACGGTTCTGTGAGTGTGCAGCAGCACTGACCTGCATGCTATGAGACCACAATAATTTTGAAACGCCAACAGCCAGTTTGTACCTGACTTGCTGTGGATGGGTAAAGAAAGGGCAGTCCCTTGGTCTGTGTCAGGGTTGTGATTTAGCTACTGTGTTCTCCAGGCTGCAGCCTCTTATTCATCTCTGGAATCATAATGTATCTTTGAGGCGCTTTTTCTAACATTTAATGAAGTAAGCTTTTTTCCTGCCGTTTGAATATGCACATGCCGGTGGTTTTGACTGAATTTCACTTTGAGCCTCATGGTCCTTTTACACCAGGTAGAAAAATGTTAGATTAGTTGCATAGTGTACTAGAAACCATTTGCGTAGCCCTTTGAAATAACCCCTGTTTTTCTTACAGCTCTGGTAGGGACATGTACACACCAAGGACATGAACACATAATTTTCCCATGTCTTTGTGGCTTAGAAGTGTTTGACCCTTTTTCTGCATTAAAGCACGTTGAGAGAATGATTGACATGTTCATGAAGGTCATTTCACATGAAATATTACAGTCCTGTGTGACATGAAATGATATTTCAGATATGGCCTTTCAAGTTTAAATACATGGTCTTCTTTTGGTTGATGAATAATCAGCTCTGAATTTATTGTGAGCAATCAATCTCAGTCCAATGGGGAAAGGAAGAAATATACCCAGCAGTCAGCAGATACTATGGGAAACTGGCTAGCTAAAGAATTGTGTCTTCACTGCCAATGACTTGCTTCCTGTTTAGCTTGTGAAACCTGAGGCACAAGAGCCTGAATTACTCTGAGCCCAGGAAAGCAAAAACCTCTAACAGGCACAATTTTTTTTTTTTTTTTTTTTTTTTTTTTTTTTTTCCCTGAAAGCTAAATAAGAAGGTTTTGAAATCTTGGCTGTGAAGTGTGCACTGAAACAGGTGAACGAGTGCTGGAACTTTTCATGTCTAAAACATTCTAGCATTCCATTTCCAATGCCAAGCTAAAGATGTGTGATTCCTAGCATTGCTGAAATGGCACGGTACAATTTTCTGCTCCATAGCCAAAGCCCCAACAGCAGATTGAGCTTTCATGCAGGCTGAGAGATGAGAGGTGTTGTGAAGACCATGGAACTGAAGAGAAGAGCAGGGAAGGAAGCAGTAAACAGCCCTCACTGCATTAATGACGTATCTGTGTTATTTTGCTGTGCCCATTGCAGGAAACGGTCTGACACCACTAGCAAAGTAAAGTCCTTGTGGAAGGTGGTTTACAATGGCTCCTGTGCCAGCATTTGCACATGGAAGGCCAACAACTTAGAAGGAACTTTCCAGTTCAGAGCAGCAGCTGCAAATGTGCTGGGACTTGGTGAATACAGTGACATGAGCAAGGATATAATTTTGGGTGAAGGTATGTCCTGTACCTTCTTACACTGTTAGTCAAGTTTTTTTATTCAGAATAATTATACTGACTTCTGAAAACTTGCTTCTGCACTTTTATACCAATTTGTCTCTGCAACCTTGCAGTCTGAATTATGATATGATTCTTGAAGTAAGGGCAAGTTCCCATGCTGGGTAAGGATGTGAGAACTAATTCTTGTCTTCAGCGAGAATAGTAGACCTACACTCTGTGGTTCTTTTTGAAAATCCCACTTTGAGTGGTCAAGTAGTTTGGCATTTTCCCTTTCTGTATACACAGTAGGTCACCCCCACAGGAATGGCCTAGACTGGGGCAGGAGGATTAGTCTAACCAAATGTAGACATCTACATAAAGCCTACAAGATACCTTTGTGTAGAGGAAGACATCTAGACAGCAGGCAGCTCAAGGGTTCTCTCAGGCTTGTTCAGCTCCAGAGGATTGATACGGTCTGTATGTACAGTCATTAACCAATTTCCCCCTCCCATTTAACAGATACTATGATCTCCTTGAACACCATCATTGCCATTGCTGCTGTGATTGGAGTTGTTGTGCTGGGTTTCACTGTGGCCATGCTATTTGGTTCTGGTATGTGGCTGAGTTTTTGCATATCCTTGGTTCGCCAGGCCTCAGTAAAAGGCAGTTCAGATGCTGGGAGATGATGGGTCTCCAGGTTTAGAGAAATGTTGAACAATCCCCAGGGTGGGAGCCAGGAGGAACTTGTGTGTTCTCATCCTTTGAGGCCGTGGAGATGGCTGATTATGTTTTCAGTATCGAGGACAGAATACCCGTTCACTCCATCCTCAGGCATTTCTTACTGTTGATTCCCTGCAGGGAGAGCACAGGAATGCTGAAGGAACTCTGGTATTTCTGTGCATCCCTATAAAAACTTGTACCTTATAATTCTCAAGTGCATTTAATCACCAAAGGGTCCCATTTTTTTCCTCTTCAGCTTTGTTCCTGAAGAAAGGATGTGGAGATTACCCTGAGATGTAGATGTCCACGTATGATGTTCCTGGTCACTCACTCTTTACCCCCTCCCTGGGATATAGCAACAGCCCTTCAGGCTTGGGTCTTGCCACTTAGAGAAGTGGATGCTTAACTGATTTCTTAGTTCAAGGAGCAGTTGTCTGTGTTTTGTGGGAAAAACATGGAAATGTCTTGCTTACTTGAGCTGCTGGGGGCTCGTGTTGAACAGAATAACAAAAAACCTGTAGCCTTTCAGCCTGCTCACATGCTAGATTTCTCAGAGGAAAGAGTCTGATGGTCTGCTTTCCTGTTCCAGTATGGCACCGAAGACGGAAATCCAGAAAACAGGCCTCGCCTGGACAGATAGTGTTTATCAAGGAAGACAAAGAATTAGCTCAACTCAGGGGGGCGGCTGAGACAGTGGGACTAGCCAATGCCTGTTACTCTGTAAGGTAAGTCCTTGGAGCAAATGTGTTTTCAGGACAAAAACATCTAAGAGGGCTTCCCTGAACTGGTTTTCATCAGTGTGCTCATCCCTGACACCTCAGGGTGGAGTTAAGGGCTGCATCTGCCCCGCAGGGCAGGTCTGCTCTGTGTCGGCTCCCCACTGTGTACCCTGGCCTGGATGGCCCCTAGCCCTCTCTGCGTGCTCATGTTGGCAAGAAACACAAGTGCGTGGGAAAGGAAGAAGACCTGGTGTTTTCCAATAGCTTCCAAATCTTCTAGGCTTCACCTGAGCTCCCCTTAAATGTACCCGATGAAACAAACAGTACCAGATTCATTTGATAAAGAATTTTTAAGTATTGTAAGTATTTTAAAGTATTAACAAGTGACTGGTATTGCTGTTTTGTAGCACTCCTCCTTCTCAAGCAGAGATTGAATCGTTGCCAGCTTTTCCTCGGGACAAACTGAACTTACACAAATTGTTAGGAAGTGGAGCATTTGGAGAGGTGTATGAAGGGACTGCAGTAGATATCCTGGCAGATGGAAGTGGAGAATCCAAAGTAGCGGTGAAGGTAATAGCAGCTGTGTATTCCTCTGGCAACAGAATGGGATGGGCAGAGAGATTTGGCTCAGAGGTTATACCACAGAAACAGGTGTTGACAGATTTAGGTATTTCCTTGCAGTATTTCTTGCAAGTCACTTAAAGCTAGTCTATCTCCTTGTAAACGCTGCTGGAAAATACTGCATATTTAAGGCCATGATTATGTCTGATTGCTTTACTTCAGCACTATGTGATAATGGTGGTGACGACCTAAGTATTACTATACCTTTGCTTTCTATTGAATAGACTTTGAAGAAGGGTGCGACAGACCACGAGAAGAGTGAATTCTTGAAGGAGGCACACTTAATGAGGTATGGACAGCTTTGCCACTGAGCACCCTTCAAAGTCATTGTCACCTGAGGATGGTGGCCTTCAAGAGGAATGAAAGCAACGCTTTCCTCTAGACAAATTACTGTGTCATTTTTGGCGTGCTTTCCTGTTTCTGCTAAAAATTTAAATCACTCTTGATGAATTTATGAAAATAAAGCTATAAAACTAACTAGCAAAATTTAAGATACAGATTGCAAGTTCAGTATGCTCATACCATGGATTTATTGGGGTTTGGACTGAAATATTTCAGTATCTTTTCTCCCCTAGAACCAAGTTAGTTGTTAAAGACAATTGGGCAACACTTGGCTAATCCCATTTTATCAAAACAAACTTATTAAAACAAGCTGATGCCTTGAAGTTTCAATTTACTGTGGAAATCGTTTTTTAAAAATGTGCATACTTACCACTAGAGGCTGCCACATACCTCTTCTGTTGAGGTAGACTTAAAAAAATAATGCATCTGTCACCAGTGCAAGAATTTCACATTGAAAGGTCTGTGTATCAACTAGAAATCTGTTTTCCAAGAGTCTCCACAGAGGCAGGTAGAGGTTGAGCTGAAGTTTTCAGCTGGTAACATAAGACTGAGAGTATGGTTTAGTTTTCAGACACACTTCTGCACATCTCTGACTTCTATATTTCATGCACGTAGAATTAGAAGCATCTTTTGAAAAATGAAGGATTTTATATCCTGTGCAGAAAACATAGTGTTAATAAATCTGAAATTGATTTTTCATAGCATTCTTTTTTGTGTTTACATATTTTTTAAAAATTACCTTGGATTTCTTTGCCTAACTTTTTTCCACGCACTGTTTATTGAATGAGGTAAGAGGCTTGTGAAAACCAAAACGGAACCATGTCATTAAAGTCTAAATCCATAACAAAGGACAAGTGCCATGTGTAAACTTTCTACAATCTATCTTCTGTCTATGTGGCAGTCATAAACCCAGTTAAGGTCTCTTTTCTTTGTAGGACGGAAATTATACGTACCCATAGCTAAAGTTTCTGAAGCTTCCCCAGTTCTGCTTCATTTTTACAGCTAATAATCCCAAACCAGAAATACTGGAAAAATATATAATTGGAAATTACTACATTTCAATGTAAACACTAATGTGGGCCCACAAATGCAATGAGACACATAAATGAAGATAATAGAAAAGTTTAAACGTTATATATTCCCACTAGTCATTAAATAATAATAAAAAGAATTGGTATGTTTTATATGCTTTGAATCTTTCTTTTTTTTAATGTGAAAAAGAGGTGATTTAGTTCCCTTGTGGAGGGCTTAATGATTTTTCTTGATGTTCATCTGTAAGTTCTCATAAATGAAGCCAAAGACAGAAAAAGAGGATAAGTGGACCTGTTTGTTTACAAACCTGACGTTAGATATTTAAATGCAACTTTTATTTTGCTTGCCTTTTTGGATACCTGTTAAAATTTGGATTGTAGTGTTATGCATACTGTCCCAATCAAGCAAGGAGTATTTGTTTCTTCTATTATTGCTATGTAGCAATGGGAAAATAGTTGCACCTGATTTTCAAACAGTCATTTGATATTGGTTATTGGTGAGTCATTTGTGTACAAATATATGTAGCAAATTCTTTGGTGTATCCCATTGCTTGGGAAGTAAGGAATGACAGCTCAGTGGAGAAAGGGCTGCTTGAGCTGTAAGGAAGGTGCCAGGTGCTCCTTCCTCTCTTTTTGTTCTTAAGAGTGCCAAAGTTTGTCTGAGTGAGAGGTATGTGCCGAGGGTCGGGGGGAACTGTCAAACTCAAAATCACACTTTTTTCTAAAGAGTTTTTGCCCACACCTAAGATTACGTGAATCAAAAGAGGTCAGAAGAAAAACGTCCCTCTGTTTTATTTGTTTGTTTATACTGGTGCATTTGACAGCACTTTGGACACCACCAGTTTCCTCAATAGAGTCAAGTTTCTCTGAATGCTGGTGGAAGTCCTTTCACACAGCAGTGAGATGGGAAAACCTTTTTATAACACAATAAATGTGACTGTAAAAACATGGGCACTGACAGAGGCAATAAATATTTTTCATTCTTTGAAAAGTGCTAGATCTGAGAGTGCTGATTGCTCTGTGGTAATCCCTATCTTTTTGGACACACACAGGCAATTACTGGCATATCTGCAAGTATTCTTCATGTATATTTTGTTTCTCTTGAAAATGTACTGTGAGAAACAGTGAAATTGTGAAAATAATACGTTGCACCTTGTGCTTTTACCTTTCCCTGTGCATTTCTCTGAATTAGCAGTTCTACTGTGGATGCAGTAGTAAAAGTACTCTATTAAAATAATATAGATACCTTTAATGTACAGGTGGCAATTCATGGTGTTCCTAGTTGGCTACCTTTCTTTGCTTCCTGGAAATATGATGAAGTGTGTTTTTAATACGCATGCATGCAATAGAGTGTCCATCAAAGTACAGTGTAAGCCTGTATTTTGAAAGGATGTCCCTGAACTCTCCCCATGACTGAGCAAATCTGGGCACAGTGAGTTACTAAATCATGTTGTTGGTAGAGGCAGGACTGTACAGGCCAAACTGGTCATTCATTGGTTGCAACTATATGCATTTTATTAACTATCAACCAGCTGGATTTCTCATATGTAATACAGTCATTTCCTTCTCTTTAGTAAATTTGATCACCCTCACATTCTGAAGTTACTTGGCGTGTGCTTGTTAAATGAACCTCAGTACCTTATACTGGAGCTGATGGAAGGAGGGGATCTACTTAGCTATTTACGAGGAGCCAGAAAACAAAAGGTAGGGTAAAAATCATGACACTCATATTTTTACCCTGTAACTGCCCACAGTTTCTCAGTTTTTCCCTTCCTCAAAGGCCATGCTGATGTCCAGCTGTTTCTGTACCTGCAAGGTCTGATCTAGCTCCTCCCTAACACCCTGGGACCTCAATGCTGAGTGCTGACCTTGCATTCAGAGTTGCTATGAGGAAGATTGGGGGTCATTAGACCACTGGCCAAAATTGTGTTTTCAGTCATGAGATGTCTGCTGAGTATCTCTCTATGAATACCACAAACAGTCCTTTGAAAAGGAAGCGGAAATTATGGTGCTCATGTATCTGGTCTATTAGGCCTCATAGGGGTTTTCTTGTGTTTTTGAATAGCAGCAGTATCCTTAATGTGCTAGGCATAGTCCAGGCATATAAGAACACACTGTCCTCATATTGTTTAGAAGGAAAAAGGAGAAAAATTAAAGAATAAGCTTCTTTAATTAAGTGAATTTTTCCATAGTTAGCATGCAGATTAAGAATATGGATGGTAGAATTGTAGGTCAAAGGGACTCAACACTGAAATTTAATAGCATTACAGCAATTGTCTAGTTCATTTACATGATCAGATCAAATCCACAGACAGTATTGAATTCTGCTGAAACGTATATACATGTATTCTACTAGAATTATATATTATACTGATTAATACAACAGCAACCCAGTCTAATCTGAGAGTAAGAAGAAATTTTCAGGGTCCCATTTCTTCCACTATAGTGAAGAAGCAATTCTGAAGGTCCCGGGATATTCTTAGCCCCAAATCAAAAACCAGGATGTGTTCACTTGCCTTGTTGTGCAGTGATTTGTCAGCTTACCCTGCCAGTAATTAGTATTCACTCTATTGGTATACAGAGATTTTGCACCTGTGCTTTGCATGTTTTGGAAAAATCCTGTATGTTTGAAATGAGGAAAAAATACCGTCTTTGCATAGGGAGGTTGTCATTCTGAGTTTGTAAAGCTGGAAGACATGGCTAACTTCTGTCTTTGTTTCTTGTAGCTCCAGAGTCCCTTACTGACAGTGACTGACCTCTTAGATATATGTTTGGATATTTGCAAAGGCTGTGTCTATTTGGAGAAAATGCATTTTATACACAGGTACAGAACTTATTTCCTTAGTCTTCCAAGGTTTACCCACAATATCAGGACTAATTATTTTAATGTTATGCTTTTCTGCTAAAAATCACCTACAGTTCTCTCACAAAATTGTGGGCTAATCTAAGATCTGAATCCAGGACTCATTGCATCCTAGGCAAGAAACATATCCTGTGCAACAAAGAGAAGGGCAAGCAGAGAGATCCATTTACTCTCTTCATCTGCCTGATGGGTAGCTATAGGGGACACAGAGACGGACTTCTCTCAGAGGTGCACAGGGAAAAGGTGAGAAGCAATAGGCACAAGTTACAGCAAGGGAAATTAGATAATATTGTTCACAATGTGAAGGATCAGCCACTGGAGCAGGTTGCCCAGAGAGGCTGTGTCATCTCCAGTCTTGAAGATATGCGGAACTTGACTGGATGAGGCCCTAAGCCACTTGATCTGACCTTGAGATTGGCATTGCTCTGAAGAGGGGTTGAACCAGATGACCTCCAGAGGTCCCTTCTGATCTGAGTTATTCTGCAACACTAACTCTACCTTCTTGTTTCTGTCTTACAAATCAGGGATCTGGCTGCTCGCAACTGCCTTGTGTCTGGGAAGGAATATGAGAGCTCCTCCCGGGTAGTGAAGATTGGTGATTTTGGGCTTGCTAGAGATATCTATAGAAATGATTATTACAGGAAAAGAGGAGAAGGCCTACTCCCTGTCAGATGGATGGCTCCCGAAAGCCTCATTGACGGTGTCTTTACAAATCGCTCTGATGTCTGGTGAGTTATAGCAGCCACACAGCTGTGGGAATAATTATACTAAATCCCACAGCAAGAAAATACTGGTTTACAGGAGGAATGATAAGGTTGCATATTGCCATCTCTAATAATTTTTAGGCTAAGGCAAATTTCTTCCTAAGCAATATTTTAATGAGCTAATGAGAAGTTTGGCATCGCGACAGTATCTGCATGGATATATTTCTTAATGCTTTGAGCTCTAGCTTTGGATTCTGGCTGGAAAGAACTAGTGTCACTCAAACAATTTTGTATGAGGCCCAGAATGTCGTTTTTGCTTGATTGGGCAGTGGCTGTGGGCACGCTGTTCCATTTTGATTTTCATTGGATTAATTGGCATTTCCTTCCTACAGCCAAATATGTTCCCCTTACCATTTCGCCCTCTTCTGACGACTTCTTTATTTTGAAGCCCAAATTTCTCAGCACCAGGGGAAGGTCATAGTACTTTGCTGTGGAGGTTTACTTCAAGTGTGTATTTGGGTGGGTTTGAGTTTATGGGGAAGCAGAGACCCACTGTCAGGAGGCATGGAAAAAAACAACCCCAAGCCATATCCATTAAACCTGAGACTCACAAGTTTAGATTTCAGGAGCCATAAGTACTCATGGTGGGCTATAGCCCACCAATCTTGTCCAAGCCCTCAGCCCCTGCAGCTCATCCATTTGACTGCCACTCTTACATTTACCTAAGCAAGTCATTTATTGCTCTGTGCCAAAACAAATGCAGTGCTGATTGCTTTGTGAACAGTGCTTAGGAGAACTTGCCTCTCTCCATTTCCAAAGACACCTCTAGAGAGTCTAAACACTTGTTTAAGTGAAGACGTGCTCAGCCAGAGTGTTGCCCAGGGAAGCTGTGGGCACTCAATCTCTTCTAAGCTGCATCTCCTGAGTCTGGAAAAGTGTGTCTGTTCTACACATTTATTTTAGCTATTCCAAAGTCTGTCTTAAGGACATGTGAATTGTTTCACAAAAAATTAAAACTTCTTACTCCTAATTTTTCTGTCTGAGCCTTATTCTTGGGTTAACGATGTTTTAACTGTTGATAGGGAGATTGTTCATGATGACTATGGTAATTAATTTTTTTTGTTGGTGTTTCTTAGGGCTTTTGGAGTCTTAGTGTGGGAAACATTAACGTTGGGTCAACAACCATATCCAGGTTTCTCCAATACAGAAGTTTTATGCCATGTACAATCAGGAGGAAGGCTGGAATCTCCAAACAATTGTCCTGATGACCTGTAAGTTAATTTTGTTTAAGTGTTGTTGATAATATTTACAAGAAGTAAGAGGCTTATTGCCAGGTGGCCATCATTTTGAATGCTACTTACGCCCATGAAAAGTTCAATATCCTCCATTTTTTTTCAGATAAAACAGCTAGCATTTGTAGCTGCCAACCTGCTACTAATTCATCCAGTAGTGCAGCTGTGAGTAAGAACATGTGTGTTGAAGATGAATGGTGGATATTGGTCTTTTAAACGGGATTTCAGAGACAATATAAAGTCATTCTTGGGTATGAATCTGGTAGTAATGTGGTAACAGGCTGAAAGTGCCTGATGGTATTGGTTAAAATTTAAGATGGCTTTAAGAAGGAATTTAATGGTCCCTGTACCCCTTGTGCCTGCAACAGCAGATATAATAGCCTTTCTCAATGGTAGCTGCAGGAATTAGGCTAGTATTAAAACATGTGGGAAATAAACCATGCTCTCTTTACAGATATAAATCTTACAAAAGCCAATAAGAAAAGCTGAAGCAGTAGAGCAAAAAGGAAGTCTGCACTTCTGGCTAGTCTTTAGCTGAGCTGGATAAACAAAGATTCCAATTGTCTTGAGCACAAAATTCAGATTTCATTGCAAAATTCTTGCAATTAAAAGAATAAAATGAATACATATCAAACCCATACTGGCCAGAGGTGTATAAGGGAGGAAGCTGAACCTGAGCCCAGTGATCATTCAGTATTGTCTAATTTCATGTCTCAGTTCTTGTATCACCCTCTCACGGGTCACAACAACTCCAGGCAGTGCTAGAGGCTTGGGGAAGAGTAGCTGGAAAGCTGCCTGGCAGAAAAGGACCTGGGGGCCTTGGTTGACAGTTGGCTGAATATGAGCCAGCAGTGTGCCCAGGTGGCCAAGAAGACCAACAGTATCCTGGCTTGTATCAGGAATAGTGTGGCCAGCAGGACTAGGGAAGTTATTGCCCCCTTGTATTCAGCACTGATGAGGCCTCCACCTTGAACACTGTGTTCAGTTTTGGGCCCCTCACTACAAGAAAGACATCGAGGTGCTGGTGCGTGTCCAGAGAAGGGCAACAAAGCTGGTGAAGGGCCTAGAGAACAAGTCTTATAAGGAGTGGCTGAGTGAACTGGGGTTGTTCAGCCTGGAGAAAAGGAGGCTGAAGGGAGACCTTATCACTCTCTACAACTACCTGAGATGAGGTTGTACAGAGGTGGGGGGTGGATCTCTTCTCCCAAGTTTCTCAAGAGGAAACAGCCTCAGGTTGCACCAGGGGAGGTTTGGGTTGAATATTAGGAAAAACGTCTTCACAGAAAGGGTTATCAAGCATTGGAAAAGGCTGTCTGGCGAAGTGGTAGAATTGCCATCCCTGGAGGTATTTAAAAGACAGGTAGACATGGTGCTAAGGGACACAGTTTAGTGGTGGTTTTGGCAGTGTTAAGTAGATTGTTGGGCTCAATGATCTTAAAAGTCCCTTCCAACCTAGGTGATTCTGTGATTCTATGATTCTCTGCATAAGCAGTCACAGCAATGTATTTGACAGCTGGTCCTACAAATGGAAGTAGAGGCTAAAGTGCACAATTCTTACTCCTGGGGCTGAGGAAACAGCTTGAGAATAATTCTGTGATTGGCAAGTGCAGATCTCTGTGTCTCACATCAATTACCATGCTCTGAGTTCCAGAGAGGGCGATTATTTATCATTATGTAGGTATGGCTGAAATACTATATTAGCAAGTAAAAAAGAAGGAAGGTTTAGCACTTGGAGGGACTGGAGAACTGAAGAGATTAGGGTTTTGTTTTAAGAACAGAATGAAAACTGGAAGTCACAGAACAAAGGAGAGCCCAAAGCAATTTCAGTTTCATTATTTTCTGCTGAAAAATGTTTTCCTCAAAAAATTTCTGGCAGCTGTCTTGTGAACAAAAAAGCATAGAAAGTAATGTATATCCACGTACTAGTTTGATACTCAAGCTTCCACAAAGGCTCATATGTTGCCTTTAAAATGAGTGACCAGATCTTCAGAAGAATCCAGAAAACTTTGCTTGACGTAATTTTTGAGGTCCCAGATCTTAAATTTAGCATAGCAGGTAGGGCTTAAGCGCTGGTGTGCCTGTTGTAACTTGTAGGATGAGGGCCTAATAGCAGTAACAGTTTTTGAAAGCCAAGGGGTTGAATGAGCTCTTAGACTCTTGTACCATCTTTTATCTCATTTGGCGAACACTCAGCACCTGCATGCAGTTTCTGTCAGTAGCATAAATAGCTTTTTGCTACTTTGCTAGGTCATTAATGGCATGCTGGAATTCTTGACATTCCTGTTTCCCTCCTTGTGGTTTTGAACCTGCATCAGGACATCAGCAGTCAGTAATTGTCTCCTCTGCACTTTGGCTTGCTCATTGTCATTTGGCAAAACAAACCATCACTGAAAGGAAGAGAGTTCAAAGGCCAAATTACTTCAGCTGAGAAGTGTTTAGGAATCTGTGGTAGGCTTACACTGCAAGGGCAAGTAGGGCTGACACAGAAACCTCAGGGTGTAAAAGCACTAAGGAAGTGGGACTGGTTTGCTTTCAGCAGGGGGTAGACATTCTCCCGCTTGCCTCCGCAAGATGTTAGTCCAGGGAGTAATCATCTGCTTTCCCCCAAAGAAGTATGGATAGGTAAAGCTCAGTAAGGAACTGGGAAAGGGGCTTGGGGATCTATAAATGAACCACATTTACTGAAATATGAATTAAATGCACGAATGGCGCTGCTTTTGCAGTCAGAGATCCACATCTGGCACAGCCACCTGGGTGTGAGCCTTGCATGCAAGAGCATGCCAAGTTTTGGACTGAACTGAGCTAATTTAACATAGATCCTGAAAGCCTGTGGGTTGCAGTCAGGAGAGCTTGTACAAGCACGGTGCCACCTGCTGACGTGAAGCTGCGGTTTCACCCAATGCTTGCTCCCATGCAAAGTTACGCAACTGAGTTTGATGAAGAAACTTTAATTTGGTAACTAAGACCTTTTGCTATTTGGTTCTGGGAATGCCCCACGCCCCTCCCGAACTCCTGGAAGGATTTGAAGGATGGGAGAGAAGGGCTTGCTCAGAATGCACCAGATGAAAGCAGGGGCTCTTCTTCATCCCAACAAATTTTCTCCTTTTCTACAAAAGTCCCCACATCAATGGTATTTTCCATCTTGTGTGAGAGAAAACTGGTCATGTCCTGTAGCTTCTGTGCACTAAGGAACATTCCAGGAATTGTTCAGCCTACAATATTAGATAATGAATATTAGTTCTTTGGTTTTCCAGGCTCTCAAATTCTTACTTGTCCCATGTATGCAGCTCTGTTGGACATACCATTACCAGTTGTCCCACCCAGATAAAACACAGTTCTGAAATGTAGGTGTGTAGTTGTACATCCAGATGCACAGGCTAGTTCTTAAACCTAACATAAACCTTTAGCTGATGGTGTGTTTGGATCTGCTATTTTTCATTTCTTCCTGAAAGGCTTTCATCATGAAGTAGGGGAATCCTCCGAATGTCTTCCTCATACTGAAGTGATGCACTATTTGAGAGCCCATGTTTGGCTCCCAAGAAAATATAGGAACATGCTCAAGCTGTCATTCATGTACATCTTGGCATATTAACCTGGCTTTCACCCTCCTGACTGGTCTCATGCTGATGCATTTCTCTGCTAGTGAAAGTTTATGCCATGTGACTTAAAACTTTGGATGTCACAACATGCCTTGAAAGCTAAATATCATGCCACAAATAGCTGTCCATGCAAAACTTGCAGATATATTTCTGAGGCAGCATGAAAGTTTTTGTCATTAGAAACCTAAAGCCTATCTGAATTAAATACTTTGTGAATAATATCGGTTCTATCTGATACTAATATTTTAAGCCAACCAGCAAGTAATTTGATTTAGGAAATAAGAATATGGAATATAATTAAAATGACAAAATTCCAATTCTGAATGTTTTGGCAGCAATGAATATCCCTACTCAATAACAATGCTGAACTGCTTTATAAAGCAGATTGTCCAATAAAAAAATTAGCGATTTAAAAAGACAGTGATTGGTTTTAGGAATATAAAAATATTCAGAATCCACACTTGTTGTGTTCTTGTTTTCTTAAATGAAAAGAAGGTAAGTTTAGATTGTATACAAGGAAGAAAATTTTTATGATGAGGGTAGTGGGATGCTGGAACAGGTTGCCAAGAGAAGTTGTGGATGCCCCATCATTGGAAGTGTTCAAAGTCAGGCTGGATGCAGCTTTGAGCAACCTGACCTAGTTGAACATGTCCCTGCTCATGGCAGGGGGGTTGGACGACATGATCTTTGAAGGTCCTTTCCAATCCAAACCATTCTATGACTATATGATTTATGTACAAAGCATGACTTTTGCATTCAATGTGACAGACACTTTGCTGGCAGCAGGACAACCAGAGTTACTTCACCTCATTTTGAGTCCTATTTTGTACTTTTCTGACTATATTTCTCATGTCATCAATAACCAGTACACCTGAAAGTAAGCAGATTAAGTGATTCAGAGTGTTGGGAAGTCACTACCACTTTTGAGATTCTTAAAATAGATTTTTAACTTTTCAGTGGATCCTTTCGAAAAAGTAGAATCACTCTGTCCAACTCCACAACCACAAGATACATGTCGATGAAAAATGGTTCTGAAACAATTTTTCTACTCAGCTTTCTCACCCAATGCTGGTATTTTAATGAAAAATATCATTGAAAAATCAGAAGTCAGGAGATTTCTCCCACCTGTCACCAAGGGTTTTGTAAAATACCCAGTTGTGGTGAAAGACAGCAGTCTCCTTTTTAAGGTGAATAAGTGAGGATCTGAGAAAGCCAATTCATTTCACATAACTCGATAACGCCTGGTATCACATAGCAGCAGGTCTGGGAGGCTGTTTGTCAGGGAAGGATTTGAACTTAGGGCTTAGAGGTGAATAGTCCACATTCCAGTAGCAGCTTCCTGACTGGCCTTTCACTGGCTGCTCAAACCTGCTCTCAGGTTTTGAGACCATAAGACACCCCTCCACCCCCAACACTTAGCATATCAAGGTGCTGGCTCTGTTTTGGTTTTCAGCCTGGCTCCCCCTGGGTTTTGTAGGATTTGGTTTTGTGCAGCCTGGACTCACCTCAGTAATCAGCTTAAGTCAGCCCTGTCCTTTAGACAAACATGAGGGGCAGTTTTCCACTGGATGGGACAGATAGTATTGTGCAAGGTGGGCTAGGATCCCTGCACTCGGAGGAAACTCAGACCATTTTTGACTTTGATGGTAAAACTTACCATCATTTTTGTCTGGAGGAGGCAGAAGTTTAAATTAACCCTCTCTGTGCTGGAGAGTTTGCTTTGAACTTTCCCTAAAGTTCAGGTGGTATGAGTTGAAGGACGATTAAATAAGCTGATATCTTCAGGTTTATTTCCAGGTTTAGACATAATTTTTTTTTCTGTCAGAGAATTACCTCTTTGTCTGCTTTCTTAGAAAATATTGGTGACTTCTTTCGTGAGAGCAGATATGAATAGTAAATATGTTGTCTTTTTTTTTTTTTAATTTTATAGCTATTCCCAGTCTCCAAAATACCCATCTTTGAAAAATTAAAAGCATTCGTAGTGATTATTCCTGACAACTGATATTTAATGTGCTTGTCTTTGCCTCAGCCACTGATCATAATCTTTATACCACATACAAAGTTTTCAGAAGTTGAAAATCTAGTCCAAACTCACTTTTCAGATGATTTAATGATAAGCTTTGAGATGAATGATTTTGTTATCTTTAATGTTTGCATTTTAACATTTTTTTTTTCCAGACGTGATTTAATGGCAAGATGCTGGGCCCAAGAACCTCACAACAGACCTACTTTCTCTTGTATTCAGGACAAACTGCAAGAGATAAGACACTCTCCACTTTGCTTCATCCACTACCCCGAAGACAAAGAAGCAGCAACTGGAGTCATCAATCAAGCTTTTGAAGGTGAGTCTGGGCTAGTACCTGCTGCCCCCATGGCTTCTGCCCCATGAACTGTAACAAAGTGGGATTCGGTAGTTCTTTTCATTGTATCTGTCACCGCCTCAAATTCTCTGCCTGTAAAATGGGAAAAGACTTAGATCTCTCATAATAAACTTGTGAAGATTCATTAGGTGCCATTAGGTACGATGCATTAGGTAAAGCACGTGTAAGATTACCAAGCAAAAAGACCCCTATGAGGTTGCAACTGAGCCTGCCTCACTGAGACATCCAGCTTGCATCTGAATTTTTGACACTTCATGACCCTGTTCTGCTGAAGTAAATGTTCCTTTTACAGTGAGGAGAGCTTTTGAAGGTTTCCAGGTGGAAGTCTGTTCCAATTTCAAAGGCACCTATTCTCTCTCTTCTAGCTAAACACGGCAGTTAGGGACTGACTGACTTTGAGTACTGATTCAGTAGCTACCTGAAAGTGAGGCATAAATTAGGTACCTAAGTAAGGCAGGCTTTATCCTAACCCAAGCTGTGATCGCTCGTCAGGAGTCACAGCATGTCAGTGCTCTGCACACTGTGAAGGAATAAAACTAGGTGGTGGGAAGGAAGATATACTTAACACATGGGATACAACAAAGACCAATTATATAAGAACGTTGTTAAAGTTGGGAAGACAGGAATTAAACACATAGCTGATGCCAAATTTAAAGTTGTCTGCGATTCAAATAATCTAAGCGTGGAAATGAACGACCTGACTGGGCCAGAACAAGAAGCTTTTCACATCTTGCAGTAACTCCTGACTGGCTAAACCTAGAGAAAAAATGAAGTCTTAGTAAACAATGTGATCTGAAAACCTGCAAAAAGAAAGTTTTTATAAGCTGAAATATTTCACTTTAATTTCACATTTTTGTAAAATGTTTAAGCTACTTGCATACTATGATTTTCTGCTGAAAAATATTTCCTGTGACAAGAATTGTTTTCCATTCTAAAAAAGTAAATCCTAGTTGTTACTAAAATTCCTAAAGGTTTTTTTCTTTTCATTTCTTCACAAAATGTTGTTGAACTGAGAACTCACCCTACGTCATAAGCAGTTTTGATAGACTGATATTTTGTGATTTCCTAAAAACTTCCTGATCCATTCCAGGAATAATGCAGTACCCAATTACACAACTACGTAGTAATTTTTCTACAGGATTATACCCATATTCAATTTACTTGCATTGTCCAATGCTCAATTAATGACAGTCTGTTTGATATTTTGGTAATCTTTGCCATTCGGTGTAGCTTTACAAATGTCAGTTTATCCCCATTCTCTCTGTCAGAGCCAGTCTGTGTATGATATGGTTATATGCCACTACAAGGATAAAGACTTTTTCATTGACATGATGGGACCAAAGTAAGACAGCACTGATAACTTATCATTTCCTGCTTTTTAAACAGCCTTATGCTATAATGAAGAGCTTTGCGCATTTGCATGTAGTGTAATTTCCTGGTTTCTTTAAGGGCATCTTTGCTCTGAGTAGTGGAGTTCAGGAAAGAGATGCTTAATCTGGCGCAAATCTAAGCCTGGCATTAGCTCAGGGAATGAGTACAGCCAATTAATTAGGCACTTTGCCCAAGCTAATAGGCCTCACATTTTGGATGGGCTTTATCTCGCCTAAATGCAGCTGTCTAGAAGCTAGGAGTTTTCTCTAAGATACTCTTCTAGATATTTCTGTCTGAAGGAGAAGACAGACAACTCCAGAGAGAGATAATTCACATTTTAGGCACGTACCATAGCATGAAAGAGGTCACCTTTTGCCTTTCTCTCCACCAGTGATGGCTGGAATCTAGGTGACTTGCCATATTCAACCTGGACGCAGCACCTCGCACTACGCGCTTAATTTTGCAGATGGCTACAGAAACTCAACACCCACTGGATGCAGGGCTGTGCTGATTTGGCTGCTTGCATCTGCTCCTGAGCTAGAGTGCTTTCCTAGCTTAGACATCTTTGCTAGGCGTTCCTTAACTCCACGGGCAACAGAGGCATGAGAACTAAGGGAATTAAGAAATTCCTGTAGCATTACATCAATATCTGCTAAAATCTTTAGCAGGGCTGAAACTTTTAAATACAAGCCTGCCCCTTCGATGCTTGGAGTTGGGGAAACAGAATGGAATATAGGTTGTCGTCCTTTTGGTGGAGCAGGACTGGCACAGATGTAACATGCAAGGATTTTAGTTTCAGTGCAGGTCTGTGCTTTGCATGTGCCAGCTAAACCTGAACTTTCCCCTGCTGTTAACTTGCTCGATCTAGGCAAATCACTGCTTTCGCTGGGATGACAAATATATATTCTTAACATAAAAAACATTCTTTTGCCAAAATTTCAGGTTATGCCACACAGCAGAGGTCACAGATGAAAAGCCATTGCTTTGTTTGCCAAGGGCAGAAGTAGCATTCTTAGAAACGACCAAATTATTGAAAAGGAAAATATAGATTGAGACTGCCATGAAAAGTTTCAGTTTGAACGGTTAAAATTTGAAAAAAAACAAACCGGTTTACTACAGAAAATGTGGTTGTCTAATGGACTTTCAAGGTAATCTTAATAATAGTGGTACTCCATAAGGTACATTACATTCAGGGGATCTGTTGGTAGTGGTCATTTTTTAAATCAGACTCCATTAAGCCTCTTTATAAAAAGCTAGTTGGTAAAATCTGGCCCACTATGGTAAACAGGGCAATTCAATGCAGGCAGAGCATTGGCAATAGCTCTCAGAGCCAGCCTGTTTTGCTCAGCACACGCTTGCCCCAAGCCTTACCCCTTTCCCCACCAGCTGCCCTATTCCCTCTTGTGGCTTCCCCCCATTCTTCCCTTTCCATAAGCTCTGCCCAGCTGTTGTTACCACAGACCCACTGCTGGATCTGCATTTGCATGGAAAGACAAAGCAACTGTTTTCATGCTTCCATTCAATACTTTCATGTTTCAGTTCTCGAAACTCCTTAACTTCTCCTCGGACTCATTAAGCAATTTTCACGCAGGGAATGCCCATCAGGAAACAGTATAGCTCGAGTTTTATTCATCCATGTAGCATCCTTTCATTTAAATGTATTTTAAAAAACTAACCACTTAAAAAGCTCTTTACATGTCTCTATAACACACGTACTTATTTCCACATATATTAATAGTTTATCTGTAGGTTATCTCCCTCTTTCCCCAAATACAGTCTTTATAAGCCCATTAAAACATTATACTGTCTACTTGACTGAAGGCCTAGAATTCTGGTGATAATTTGGCCAGATTATCTGATCAGGGATACATGCATGTCAGTTTTCTGTAGCTCTCCAGCCTTAAACTAATTCAACTGCTTTTCCGCCTGACATGTAAATCTTGTGCAGCGGACTTCAGTGAAATGTGAGTTCCAGCAGTGCGACTGATTTAAGCAAGAACTGGCAATAGGGTTCCAGTCACGCTTCCTGACTAAAATGCTCGCTCCTTCATGACCCTGTCATGAACGGTTTGGAGCATGGAATATGTCTCAGCATATGATTTGTAAAACATGGTATAATAAGTTAAGATATTTAAAATAACCATAAGTTTGCATTCATTTTTACCTGGGACTAAATGCAGTACTTCTTGTGTTTGTAGTAGTAGATTGCTGAGAGTCAAAACAAATAATCCAAGACTGTTCCATGATGGATTGTCCTGGACAACGTTTTCCAAAAACGTTACGCGGTCATTGGCCTTTGTGTGTAATGGAACTCCTGTCATGAGCCTCCTGCCAAGAAATGCTTGCTCTCACCAGGAGACTTGGTTCCAAAAGAAAGAGCTAAATGTCAAGCAAAGTGAAACGACAAGCCTCAAAATAACTATGACACTTAGCCTTACATGGAATCATACATCTTCCCATTTCTGTTGAGCCTTACCTGCTTGTAGGTAGCCACGCCTTTTGCAGGTCTGTATGCGCTGCCGGTGCTATTTCATAGGTGGAAGAGCTGGAAAACATCAGATTTTTCTCATCGACATTAATGCTGGTGCTGTATGCCATGCAGGTTGCAAGCGCGGGTGAACTAATACAGATAGTATGTTAGTGGTCTGGACAGCACACTAGGAGGATAGTGTAGGGATGGCCAAAGGGACACCGGCTTTATTATCGCAACAGTTGCCCTTGTAAAAGAGGCATCAAGTGGCAATAAACATGCCTGAGCAATACCAGCAGCTCCTGGCACCGCTGCTTCAGAAGGATGGAAGCAATCTCAGGAACAGGTCCGGGCCTACCAGTTTAGAGTTTTTCTTTATTGCTCTTACAGGCTTCCTCAGGACATTGATCATGGGTATTAAGTAGCATTGACAGCATTTTTTTGAGTGAGGAAGCACTTTCCAACTGGAAGACTGAGACACCAGTGGTCTTTGAATCCAATGGGAATTGCCTGAACAGAGGCCCCATCACCAAAGTCCCCATTCATTGCTGAAAGATTGGATGTTCTTTCCCCCGTTTCAAGAAGTTCAAATGAAATGTCATGAATCAGCAGGTTAACAGGATGGCCCTGCATTGCTGTATAAATAACCAGTCCATCTATTTTCAGACATAACTTTTACATTTGTACATACAAGACAGCACTATATTTTTTCAGGTCCCAAGCGTGCCCCTTTACGGATGGAAACACCTGTTTGTTTTGGCAAACGTCTTTGCCGACATCAGACAACTGGGCATTAAGCAGCTGGAGCAGCTCCTTGCCTTTATGACCCAGGAGGACTATTCTTATCAGTGCTGCTCCCCGCAATCCCTTTTGGACCTATAAGGGAAAAATGTCAAATTACTCAGAAATTGAGTCACACACAGCGCTATACTTTTCCTGCTAGAAGTGGCTCCTCTGGTGAGAGGAGGTGCAGGGAAGTTGCAAGGAGCCTGAGGAAATCCAGGGCAAAAGACTAAAGACTAAAAGGAAGCACATTTGGCCTCAAAATCTTAATTTTTAAATCCCTAAGCTAGAGATGTTGCTTGAAAAATGTGGGAAGATAAAACAGTTAGAATTGTATAATGTTTCCTTTATTCACTTTTCTTTGCAAAGCCAGTTACTCAGTGCATTTACTTTTTTTGGCAATTAAGGAACTTTCTAAAAATGTAACTTTTTTTTTTTTTTAAAATCTCTGTGCAAAATTTTGCATTGAAGGGATTTGATGTTAAAATCTGGAATCAGCAATATCACCATTAATTATAGACCTGCCCTCTCTGCTGGCTGAGTAGTACTGGTTTGCTCTTCCCTGTCTAAGAGTCACCAGTTTATTTTCCTAAAATGAGCTGCATTTTAAAAAACTATTCTGCACACCTCTCTGAACTTAACGTAATCACTTGGACAAATGGAAGCTTCTCTAAAGTAGATGAGTTGATAAGAGACATTTTTAAAACCTTCTATGTAGTCTCCTTTGTATTTTTTCTGAAATTCAGTAATCCTCTTCCCCACTTAGCTTAGTGAGTGGCTGACCCAAAGCCAGCGGAGGTCAGAGAAAAGGCTTCTTCCAAAACAGTGAGTGGTTATAATACTGCAGGAAAAGGGGGACTTGGTGGTGTGATCATTTCTTATTTGTCCCTTAGACAAACGCCGACTGATTCCAGAGAGCACACATGAGCCATACGATACTGCAAGGCAAGTCATGCTAATACTTTGCCTTGGACTGAGGAAAAAAACTCAGATGATATGATGTTATAAGAGCTGACGTTTGTGTAGCATGGTTGTATAGATATAAGCAACTACAACTTAGGCATGGCATTTAGGCTGGCTGTCGAAGCTGTTTGACAGTCACCAGAGAGCTGTAGACACGTTCAGGAGAAGATGCCGCGTACTGGTAAGGATGTGAAATAAGCTTCTCTGCAAAGTGACTCTTTCCTCCTTTCTGTCTCCCCACTGAAAAGGCAGCCTAGGCAATGAGCTTAAACTGGACATGTAAGATCTGGGTCATTAATACTTGGTAAAATTAATCCTGCTTTGTGACCTGGGGGAAAGCGGTGCTTTCCTATTTATATAATCTTGTATTGCAGCAAATATGGAACTGGCCTTTTTGGTTCTCTTGTATTATAAATGATAATGAACAAGATAATAAACAGGTTTATACCTGTATTTCCCAAGACAGCTTCATGCACACAGAGGTTTCAGTCCACAGACCTCTGAAAAATCTGTTAAGATAAAAAGAAAGACAGGCAGTCAATGCTTCAAGCAGTTTAGTGCAGTGGAAATGCAGGATGAGCAAAATCTCACTTTTAGCACCTTTAGTACTTGACAGAATAGCAAAGCTTGGTGAGTCACCCTCAAGCCATGCAAGATCATATGCTTCATTAGACAGGAAACACAGATATATCTCCACTGATATATAATACAGAGTGGAGTATTAAAACGGATATATATTTGTTCTATTTATATCCTTACTGGCAATGTGCAGAAACTGAAACGCAGCACCTCCAGCTCCAGGTGGCCAGCAGGTATCAGGAAAATACTCCCTACACAGGACCTATCTCCTTGAGCTAACAAACATAGCCGAGGTGGAGAAGTCAGGGTTCAATAGCCACCATTTTCACCTTTAACAAAGATATGTCATCAAGTGCTTCTTTTGAATGTGTTCACTGTGGGGTACATCTTTCAGCCAAGCCAGTAAGTCAGCCAGCCTCTTGTTTACTACCACATACGTTGTGTGGCAGGGACAAAGGGCAGAGTATGTATGAGAAAAGCAAGAGGATATTAGTGGGAAAAAGTAAACGTGGCTGCACTTCTAAATACCTTACCATATTGAAGGTGCTAAGCATCGAATGGGATCATGTTCTCCAGAATTAGTAACATCTCAGGCTGGCTGCTTAGGTGGTGTAAATCAGTGGCATCCCACTGGTTCCTATGGAGCTTTGTTAATTTGCACTAGCTGAGGATCTGGCCCTGAAATAGCTGTAATAGAAGACCAGCATCTCTAGATCAGTTTTTTCAGTGTCTACCCATCAGTTTTTCTACTGACTTTTTTTTTCTTCTTCTATATTGTCACCTCCTGAACTTAAACACCAAAAACCCCATCTGCTTATCAAGACATCACAAAAATTTGCACCCTTCCAGGCAGGACTTCAAAACATGTTGTTAGCCCACACAGCCTACCGAGCAGGCAAAGACAGGCGCTCTGCGGTTACGAGGCAGGATACGTGACCCAGCTCGGCATTGCGGCTGCCCTCCGGCAGGAAACAGCCAACTGAGATGCTGAGATTGGGAAGGGGGAAGCATGGATTTTATCAGGTTAGGACCAGTCTCCTCAGAGGAGGCTAAGCAAGCAAACTCCATCCCTCATTAGTATGAGTCAGGCGATCATAGTTTCTTGTGTCGATTCATGCGTGGATCTCTGGAGTATGCTTCTGCCTGCCCCTGGAGAGATGCATTGTAATTAATTTACCTGCAGTTTGGCTCAGATATTGTGCTTCAAGCACACCACTACTAGGAAAAGTGTCCAGCAAGGTCAAAGCTACTTGCATTTCGGACCTGAGACAGGTATCTATGCAAGTACAGGGCTGAGCTTTTGAACACGCCGTTTTAGTTATCGGAAGCAGTCTACCTGAGGGAGCACAGAGCTCAGGGGGAACCTGCTTCTCAGCAGAGTACTTCTCAGCCTGCACAAAGCTCTGGACTGCCAGAACTAGCCTGCCTCATGCCCTGAGGTAGGTTGTTCGAAGCAAACGTGGGTAACTCTACACTATGCAACAGTCCGCAGCGTGGACAACCCCTCAGGATTTAAGCGTTTGGAGTTGACTCCCCAGCACGACTTCAGATTCCATGAAGGTGTTCCTTGGACGCCTCCTCTCAGGACGTTTTGTTGGCTCAGCCAGGCTTTGCTTGTGAAATCTGAGGGGATCACATCACATGGTTTATCCTGCATTTACTCACGTATAACCCAGCATGACTATACATCAATCAACTAATTTTAGCAATGTTAAAACTGAAAAGAAAAGAATGATATCTCATAAATATGCTGACCTGCCTCCCCACTCCAATTTCTCTCTCTTCTTTCAAATTCTTAACATTTTTGGGATGGGGCTTCCAAAGATTATTCAGAATTCTCTGCATTGGCTTCTGGCTTCCCAGGGTGTTGGTGGTGCTTCTAGCCCTCACATTTCCGGGGGAATTTCACAACACATAATGATTTTTTTCCTCAGTTCCTCATTATCATTACCTTCTATCTCCATCCATCATATAACTAAGTGAGCAAAAAGTATTTGCTTGCTTTGCCGACTTACATGAAAGACAAACATTGTACCACATAATTTGACATCTTGGCTTGTACAGCAGAATGGTGCTAAGTTTTCCTGGGGACTGAACACTGCGCTAAGAGGAGATGGCACAACAGCGAAGAAAAGGGCACTTGTAATCAAAAATCTCATTGTGAAAGTGGCAATGTAGCTTACACATGTCATGTTATTGCAAAAAAGGACATCAACATTATATTCTTCCTCTGTCTTTGGACAGGGTAAGAATATTCTGCAAAAAGCCTTTCTTGCTTATTTTGTCCCCAAAGCTCAAAAAGTAAAACCAAGGCAAGGTGTTTGATTTTTAGCTCTTTTTCTCTATAATGAGAAACGCAGTGGCAGATAGGTTGAAAAAGGATTATAATATTTTATATATTCTGTAGTTCTCCAGACCTGTTGGGGAAAGAATTAGTAATGTATCTATATATCTGGTAAAAATATCTCAGTGACCTCATACTCACATTTGTGTAAACATCACCTCATCAGTTCCAGATACTTATACAGGAAACAAATCTGAATGCTCCTCTAGTGTTCTATACTTAGGCAGGTCAGCCGGCATATGTCTGGTCTGTAAATACCCAGTTTTACTTGGGTCCTTATTTTAAGGTTTCTCTCTTAAGAGTTTGCCGTAAACATGCCCTCCGCATTTGCCACTGTGCCTTTTCCAAAGCAACCCTGAGGGTTCCCATTAAAAGCTTTATTAAACAAAAAACAAATATAAAGAAGAGCTGTACTGGTTGGTAAAGACTTAGTCGGGATTGAATTACTAAATATTGCCATAATAGTCCTGAACTGACAAAGTGAGTATCAAATGATTTTTCGTAGCTGTCAGTCACTGTGGTATGTGACCACAGTTTGCTCTATGTCCCAATCCCCATCTTGCTAATAGGTTTCTAAAATCAAAATTCTCCTTCAGACTTTTCCTGGTAATCTTTCCTAATGGACTTTAGCATGCAGAACAGATTTTTGCCTTTATAGCTTGGGGGGATGTGTGATTATAGTGACATAATAAATTGTACCTTGGCTGGTGCAACAGCACAATGCTTGCAATTCTTTTGAACAGATAACCCCAAATGTCACATGTTAGTTTTCCAGCTGTGAAGTAAAATAAGGAGGGAGTGTAATAAAAGAAGGTACACGTTACAAAAATAAATGAAAAAAATAGCAACAATTATAACTTGAGCCCTTAGTTAATCATTTTTACATTTTTTAAAAGATATATCCCCTGCAATAGATTTCAGGCAACTCTATATATGAAAAGCATCCAATTAGGCAAAAAATGTAAAGTTTTCAGAAATGGGAAAAACACACTGGATTGCCAAGTTCAAGCTTCTAGAAAGACAGAATAGAGAGACAGTCTATAAAGATTTAGTACGTAGAAACCCACCTGTGTTAGAGAACTCTTTAGCAGTATTATTAGCAGGGTTACACAAAAGTACAGATTAAATTCATTTTGGCTTTATTCAGGCTATCTTTACTGCCAAAAGAAGCAAGTCATGTATTCATAGCTGTATTGTTGCCTACTGAGGGAGGTATGAATGGTGATGACCAACCTTCCCCAAGTGATTTGCTTAAAGCTATAATCCATGCAGGCAATAGCAGAAAATAAATTTGAAACATCAGTCACTCTTTATGTGGTCACTAGACCAACTTT
Organism: Chionis minor; assembly: GCA_013398295.1. Taxonomy (NCBI): domain Eukaryota; kingdom Metazoa; phylum Chordata; class Aves; order Charadriiformes; family Chionidae; genus Chionis; species Chionis minor. Next base: position 119,725 of record VZSF01009518.1, on the reverse strand, counting down.
CTCCAACAGCTGCCTGACTTTGTTTGCTTTCTAATACTACTTGTATATCATTGGGCTGTTGTCTTTTTTTTTTTTTTTCTTGTTAAATGCAGATAGTGACGTTCCATGTGCAGATTCGGACAGTATTCTTTCAACCACGCTAATGGAAACAAGGGATCAAGAGGGCTTAAATTATTTGGTATTAGTCAAAGAAGGCAACCAAGATCAAGTAAGCATCAATTCTGCTGAACTCAGTTAAGTCTGTTACCCTCTGTTTGAAAGAAACGGTGAAAGAAGAGAAAAAGCTCTACCAAAGAAGACATAAGCCAAGGAAAATATTCTGCTCTTCGTTATATTTACAGAGATGTCTTAAAAAAACCCAACAACTCTCTAAAACAGTAACACTTCCAGAAAATATCATAAGGTAGTGAATGTTGTGTAGCAGAATAAAACAGCAGTTACAGCTGAAAACAGGAGAAAATCTTTTGATTTTCTACATGTTACGCTTTGGGTGTTTCAGAGGAAGTAGTTTAAAGAAATAAAACAATCAAACAGCAAGTGATTTTACTGTGGTATTGATTAACTTTACACAATCACATATACCTGAGACACAGACAGTCCTTCCAAAAAGGGAGTACTGGTACGCTGTCTTAAAGAATGGACTAACTCACTCATGAAAAGAAAAAACAGTTTAAATGTTACTTCATTGTGCACAAACAAGATTTCACAAATTGAAAAATGAGCATAAGTTCTTATTCTACTTTCATTAGCTCCAAATTAGAAAGTAATTGAAGAGGGTGACTGGGTTATCCACTGCTGAAGATGGTCTATTTTACTATTTAATTTAAACAAATTCTTGCAATCATTTTGAATGTTAAGTTCCACAACAATCGATCTGTGAAATCTAGGAGAGCTTGTTTTCTTACAATTCTTTTCCTTTCTCTTTTTAATATTGTTCATCATCACATTTCTTATCAGACTGGGTGAAGGGTAATTTTTTCTTGATGTATTTGGAGATCAAGTCAAAGTATATAATAAAACAATATATAAATTATTACTGAATAAAAGACAGCAATAATCTTTTTGGAACATTTCATCATGAATAGTAGTTTGCAGATTATGCAGAGCTATTCATTGACACCTGTCAGGAAGCTAGAAACATGCTCTGATTTTATGCAAATAATGGAGGACACTGAAGAGCAGTAAAGACACTATCTGATGTCAGAATGCATATATTTTTATATGTAACTCCACCAAAATCAAGCTTCAAAAGTTTCTTATATGGAGATCGAACATAGATGAGCAAGAAATTTGGTTTTTGACTGTTTTACTCAAATGAAATAGAAATTGAGACCTTTAGAATTAGAATTCTTTGGAGTCCCTGACAAAGCCCCTTCAAGCAGTCTATAATTATATCATTTTTTTCTTTCATCTACAAATTAGCGTACAAGACAGATTTGCTAATAACAACAATTGCAGCACTTTTTTTTTTTCTCCTAAGCTATGCTCACCAGACCATGAGTGATGGATAAATAAATAAATACTGTATAATGTTTCCTTCCTCTTCAAGTGCTGCTTGATTGATTGTACAGACATTCCTTCCATTTCAATAACTTAAACATGAGTAACATTTACTAACCAGTAGCATGTACTAACCAGAGTCCAGGAAGATCGGAGCTCTGTAGTCACCACACCTGGATGACTTTGTGTGCGTGCATGATTCCGCTTAACTCAAGAGGACTGCTCAGTCGGCAAGCCACAAAGGTTTTGAAAACCAACAATACTTCATATGGTATCTTTTTCTTTAGCAGGAGAAGCCTTCAATCCTGCTAAAATTTTGCCTAGGCAACACCTTTCACAAGACTCGTGACCACGTCTGTGATGTAATAACCCAAGTCGATTCAGTTTTGTATAGGTCTGAGCTGAAAAAGAATCGTGCAAGAGCCTATCCAACACAGATAAAACGGGTTAGTGCGCAAGGTGTCAGTGACAGACAGCATCCAGAAGTTATATGTCCCTGAGGTCTTGAAGTAGTCACAAATACTCAAAGCAGCACAGAAAGACCAGAGAGGAGGAGAAGTCTTGCTTTGTCCACATTTTTTAAGTGTTGCAAGACAAGGCTAGCTTTAATGAAGGATTCATCTCAGCATGATGAGGAAGAAAGCGTCAAGTTTAATGCATTGCCAATAAATGAAAGCTCAGGATACTGACCAGTGGTCTATGCCTTTTGCATCTAACAGTATGAAAAATGGATTGGATTGGATTGGATTGGATTGGATTGGATTGGATTGGATAGGATTGGATTGNATGGATTGGATTGGATTGGATTGGATTGGATTGGATTGGATTGGATAGGATTGGATTGGATTGGATTGGATAGGATTGGATAAAAGACGAATAACTCAATCCAAATCTAGGGATCCTGATCTATAACTTTCTGAATTAAGTGGAAGACATGATGCCTAACCTTCCCCGTATATGCAGTGATCTGAGGCGGGCTCAGTGACACAATTTGCCGCCTCTGAGCATGGCCCTACTCATCCCTCCGTTCTCCCTCCCTCATTTCCCTGCCTTGGAAGAGTAAGTATGCAAATGCAGCTATTGCACTGAGTTCTGGCAAAGCTGCATTTGATGTGTGCAAACATGCCTCACTTGCATCCACCCATGATGCTGCTTGCAAAGAGTTTCTTAACCCCTCATGTTTCTCTACCATGCTTCTCTTTTCACATATTTATCATTTTACCTTCTCCATCTCATTGAAGTGGTGCTTCCTCTTTTTGTTTAAACTCTTTATGATGATTCACATTTTACTCATCAGCTCTTGTTCACTATCAGGAGGACACCTCTTCCCTTCAAGCAGCCAGTCCTTGATCACAGTTTTCATAGGTACAGTAGGGGAGCTACAGATTTAAGAGATGTTGAGAATGAAAGATCTTTCTAGAACATTCTCTCTTGGGCAGGGAAATGGCACTCCCTGGCCTGTTTTTGTCTCTGACAGTTGGCACCTCCTCCTGTGGCAGGTCAAGGGAAAGAGTCAAGAAAACCTTGAGTTCAAATGTCTTGACTTTCAAGGCTATAGGTTTTTAAATATGTGTAAATGGGTTTAAGGGTGATAATGTCATCTAAAGGAAATAGGTATTTAGTGGAGAAAAGAATCCTAACATATCAGAAAGGTTAGATGTGAGATCAGGGTAATAGTGAAGCAGCTGTTGTGACCACGCTTGTGTGATGTACTGCTGAGAGACTCAACCTCAAGCTTAGAGGCAATATAATGCATTTTTACCTTCTTCGTTTAAGATGTACAGTGAGACTGAGTCCACCTAAATAAGAGGAGAAACCTGTCCTGGGAAAATTCCCTCTGCAAGAGCTGGAGGAACCGGAAAGTAAAGTCTGAAGCCTGAATCGTAGGGGTTCCTAACAGCAATTCTAAAAGCTTAACAAAAGCGTTGTTCTCAGGCTAGTATAAAGCAGACCGACCCAATCTTCACCTGCTGTAAATCAGGTTAAATATGTTAAACTATGCTGACGTACAGCAGTGCAGAAACTGCCTCCAAATCTTTAGCTTCTCAAGATTTGGCCTGAGATAGGTAGACCTATGCCCAGCCAGTTCCTGAGCAAAAGATGGCTACTGTCCCTACGCCCCCTCCTCTCCATTTTATTGCTGGGCATTACATTATACTGTGTGGAGCACCTCTTTGGTTAGTTCGAGTCATCTGCCTGGTTGTGTCTGCTCCCAACCTCTTCTGCACACCCAGTCTATTCACTGGTGGTGCAGAATGAGAAGCAGAGAAGGCTTTGATGCTGTGCAGGCACTTTTGAGCAATAACTAAAACATTAATGTGTTATCAGTATTGTTTTGGTGGCAAATCTAAAAAATAGCACAAGGCGAGATGCTATGAAGAAAATAGACTCCAGCCCAGTACAGTCTCTAACCTGCCCAGGAAGAGGAGAGGTGACCCCCCAGGTGCTGACCAGGGGATGCCCTAAGTGAGTCTCTGGGTTGCAGCTGGTTACTATCTCAGGCTCTTCCTTGTTCCTTGATGTCAGCACAGACATTTGGCGAGATCACCGAGCAACGATGGTGAGCATACTTCAGGATGTGATACCACACGCAGCCCACTAGTGTTGGGCTCTCAAATGGCAATGACTGAACTCTGAGCCGTGCTTGGACAGACATGGACATACTGTGTGGCTTTAGTTGGCTTATTTAATCTCTCAGCTGCAGACTTGACATCCATATAAATGGATGAAAAATATTTACTGCTACCTATGAATAGTATTTACTACAACATAACACAAATGCTCTGGTGATTAATTAAAGTTTGTAAATTATTTTGTAAATGTGAAGAGCCAGGGCAGATGTTACTTATTTACTAAGGCAGCATTTTCAATGGCATCAAGTCCAGGTCTGCTATCTTCTGTCCCTTTGGTCTCCAGCAAGTGGTAACACCTGACCATCAGTGCATTTCTGGTTTTCAGGGTTGCTTGTTGCTTGCTCATTGCTTATCTGAGAAGCTGGAGCCAGGGTCCAGGGCGGAAACCGAAGTTGCTGTTCCTCAGCTTTCCTGGTACCATAGATAACAGAGACTAGTAAGATCCTCCAGATGACAAAGTCCCTCAAAATTTCGTTCCCTCAGTACTTGTATGGAAGGGCACAAAGACCCTTACAGCAGGGTCACCACACCCTCGATTCCCACAGCTGTTTTCAGCAGAGAAATTTTACCATCTATTTGAATTGACTAATGTCTCCATTTTTTTTTTTTTCTTTGACATCTGTGGCGTATTGTCTACGATGATTTGAGTCCTCACGTGTGGCTCTACTGCACACAACCATGTGAAACTGATACTCTGTGTTTCAGGTTTAGGACTATCCATTTTCATAACAACTGTAAAGGCAAGTTTTCTTCTTGATTCAAATTTACCTCTTTCTACACAAATCTGATCTTAGTTCAGCTGTGACAGATCTGAAAATAGTCATTATAGAAAAGAATGTCTGCAAAAATAGCCCTGACATAGCTGTTGGTGGTTACAAAGTTCTAGTTCACCTTCATTTCTTTTAATTGGTTCTTGAAAGTTTTTCTTACACACGCACTGGAGTAAGTTGCAGTAGCTTGCATACCAGGTGGATTTTTCAAACGATCATGTCTCTATTTATAATGACACTTGGCACCTCTAACTGACATTATGTTTTAACTCTAATAAATAACCAGAAACCCAGTGCATCAAAGCCAAGTGATGGTGCCAAGATATTGTCATTATTGGCAGTGACATGACTGATACTGCCGTATAAAATAACCTTTTTTATAATGTGTTAACTTCTTCTTCAGATGACGTCTTCTATTTGGAGGACGTTCATCACCGCCTCCTATCTTTTACGGTAGGAACAGAGCTGTAAAATAGCCAGTCTCTGTTTGGATACCAGTCCCTTTTGTAATGATGTTGACATAGCTGGATCTTCTTTTTCCTGCTTTTTTTTCTCTCCTGTCTTCCCTAACAGTACAAGTCACTTAGTGCTTGATAGAGATGAGGCCACTGAAATGCCTATGTTGTCCTATGCAGCACAGTAAGCAACCACAGTTACTTCTTCATCTGCCCTATAAGAAACTCAGTGGAGTTTCAACATCATTATATAGCACCAAAATCTCATGACTCTGTTTAATCTCCTGGTGTATTTCTCTTTGCTTATCCAATTTTCACACCTTTCCAGGAGGGACAACCATATGTAAATTCTCAGTAATTTCCAGTCACAAATATATTTAGTTTTCTCTTACAGAGAAACAGGACAGGCGGAAGTCACAGAATTAACCTTTTATGGGAATATCTTCTCTCACATCTTCATATTTCTTCAGTTTGACGTCACCACATCCTCGGGGATGGAACCCTACTCACACAGTGCAGCCTTGTGTTCTTCAAGCAGGACCCTACCAGCTTTGTGCTTCCCTCAGTTTGTCTGCTGACAAAGTCTTTATCTTAACAGAGCTATCACTCCATAATTTTTGAGTCTGTTGCTTAAGGCACAAAGAATTCTCTTTCACCTGAATCTACTAAACCAAAATTAGTGACCGTGGTAAACCACAGTCAGTTGTCAAACACATCCTCTTGCCTACCCCATTCAAAGATGGCTCTTGGCTTTGATGACAGCATCAGCGGGTTAGATGTTGTCATTTCTCTTCACAGAAGCAAGTTGAGAAGGGACTTTTGGTCCTACTTCTTCTCAGCATTAAATAATTAATACAGGTATCAAAAATGAATACCTGTAAAATGACACATTTAGAAATACCTTTAAAAGTCTTTGGCTACTTAACCACGTGGTCTTGCAGCAGTAAGTTTAGGCGGTCAGTCAGGGCTGGTGAGGGTCAGCCAGTCCAGTCAAACCAGGAAAAGGGTTTGACCTTACTGTAGCCCAGTTGTCAGGCCTCTATGCAGTAGTCATACTGCCACCAAATCAAGCTTTCCCACTCCTCACTTTTGGGCTGCTCCTAATTTTTTGCAGCTCTTTTCACTGGGGAATGCTTTCTGAAACGCCTACCTGTCTCCATACAGAAAAGTATTTCTGGGTGAAAAGTGTTACTGAAAACCTCTTCAGGACTCTTAGATTTAATTTTATGTTACACGATGAGTAAAATACTTGATCTTCATGGAAGCAATATAAGAAAAGATGGTGACAAAGCGACTAGAGCTGCAAGTTCTTGCTACCATGTTTGCACAGTTGTGTTCTGGCTCAGACCGTAGACCCCTGCAGCCTCGAAAAGGTATGTGTGTTTCTGGGGCATGAGAAGCAAAAAAAGAAATGTGAGCAATAACATGGCTTTTAGAAGACAGGCCTATATGCACAGGGGTTGAACAGTGACTAAAAACTTATGACTGTTGCTCTATGGGCTACGCAAATATAAGAATTGTGAATTCTTGCCTGATTTACCTTTTTTTTTTTTTTTTTAAATTGCAAGAGTGGCAAGCTAAGTGGCAAAGCAAAACAATAAAGTGGTCTGGGAAACACACTCCCGAAGAGGGTAAATAAAACCAAATACAATTGCACTCTTCAACACAGGATTTGCATTTTTTTAGCAGAATAAACTCTCTGCCTTGACTCTCTGTGCTCTCACTGAAGTGGAGGTCATGGCTACTGACAACTGGGAGCTGTTCCTGGAGGCTCTCTTGCCTTTTTAGGTTATGAGGGTCTCTGTGTGTTTAGGATAATATGATTGACGGCTCCACTCCGGCCCCAATTAGCACCCTATAATTTATTAGCTTCTGCTTTCAGATTATGCGCTAACTTCACAAATATTTCAACCACGGAAACAGCAGCTATCAAGTGTCTCTTTCCTGATCCAGCTCACTGGGACGGCAGTTAAATACAAGGAGGGAGCTGTGCAGGTCTGTCAAGAGAGAATAATCATTTGTGTCTGTGTGCAACTGGGGCTATCGTAGCTCTTTAGGGCTCCGCTTGTGGAAGAAAATGAGTTGTCCCCCTGGATTGGGGATTAGGGCTTGGTACCAGCCACAAGGGGTATGGTGCAGGATTGAGGACAACCTGCTGGTTCTTCCAGAGGGGGTCTATGTTTGTCCAGTTCTGTTTATCATACAAGTACTGATGCTTCATCTACACACAAACAGCATTGATGGGGAAGTTTGTGTCCTTCCCAATGCTGTTCCTCTGCTCCTCATTGCTGCAGTGTGGGGCCAGAGCGGCAAGTGTGGGAAGGAAGAGACTGGCTGAGGCAGGAGAACGGAGAGGGGATGAGATGCAGAGTCAGGGCTGGGGCCAGAAGTTGAGGAGAGGACAAGTGAAGAATCTAGGGGGTGGGGGGTCCCTGGGCCCAGTGGGGCAGGAGGAAATGTGCCATGCAGTGGAGGAGATGGGGCACCCTCAGTAGCATCCAGCGTGGTATTACATCTCCAAATGGGACAGCTCTCCTGCCTTTACCATGAACGTAAACAAGCAACTGACGCATCCCTAGAGAAACGCCCCCAGTCCTCAGTCAGTCTGTGTTTTTGTGAGCTGCAGCCGAGCACGGTAAAATGCATGCGAGGTGCCCCTGCATGAGAGTGGGGCCCAGGGATGCACATGTGCCCCTGCACCCCTGCAACCTGCGTGGGTTCCTCCAGCCCTTCCCCTTCGCCCCCAGAGCGGGCAGGGGCAGGAGGAGAAGGACACGGCACCCCGGTGCCTCTCCGTAGCAATGTGCACTCACAGGTTTGGTGCACAGGATTCACAGATTACGCCTGGCTGTGGAGGCAGTAGGAGGTGCACTGCGAAGGTAACTAATTCCTCCTGTATGCCTGGAGATGCACATGAGGAGGGGGACACCGGTAGCCGGAGCTGCTTGGCAGTACAGTTGCTTTACAGAAGAGTCTAACCATGCTGGGAACTAAATTAACAGCCCCAAAGCCTGAGGGCTGACTGAAGTAAAGCTTCTTCTTTGTCTTTCTTTTCTTTTTCTCTTTCCCTTTTTGTTTTTTCTTTATAATTTTCTTTTTTTCCCTTTTTTCTTTTTCTTTTTTCTTTCCCTATTCCCATTTCCCCATGTAAAATTGCCTAGCCTACCAAAAAATCAGTATCTCACTCCTCCAAATAATCACACCGTAAGTCTCTCCTTCCCCTGCTGCAACTGCTCCTCTGGGTGGCAGGCCAGGGAAGCCAGCCAGGACATCACAATCCCCCAGGGGAGCTGGCTCGCCCTTCTGTAATCAAAAGGGCATGTTAATTACAGCCCTTGCCCAGAAAAAGATGTATGAGAACTGCCAGTCAGAGAACCCTGGTGCATCCAAAGCCACCAGCAGCATTTTCCTCCCTTCTAGGAAGGGACCAACCTTTAAGCCCTCACTAGAGCTTGTCATGAACCTAAATAGGACTTCAAAGGGAAGGCGAGAAGGCACGGCAGTCCCTCCTGACCCAAGGAGGAGACAGGGCAGATACATTTCCCCAGAGACAGGCAGCACGCAGTCCAGGGGAGGCACAGGGGATTACTCAGAGTCTCTTTCACCCTCTCTCTCCACCTCTCCTCCTCCTCTGCTGGGGGCTCCTATGGAAAACCCACTGGAAAAGGAGGAGGGAAGTAAGGAACGTCACCCCAAAGCTCACCAACATTACACTGTGAGTGCAGGGGCACATATAGATGTGTCTAAAGAGGTCTGCGCTGTGTTCTTGCAACTGCAGCTGTACTGAAGCGAAACACTCATTAAAATAAAGCGGAGACTGAGACTGCAAATACACTTCCATTCTTTCCTTGACAGATCACTGTTAACCTTGCCATTCGTTAAAATGGTATCCTTTAGCGCTTTGCTAAGTTTCAGTTATTTTCAGAATGGGAAATCAACGTCTGCAGCGAATACGCCCAGAGCTCGATCTCTGCAAACACTCCCAAACTGCTCTCACCCGGCGGCAGCGGGTACTCTGGCTACGCCGGGTGCTGCCGCGCTCTGCAGCACATCCCGACCTTCTCCCTCCTACCCTGGGCTCTGTCTGAATGGCTCGGGAGCTGCGTTTGTCGGTCTGTCCCAGCCGGGCAAGTCTGTTTGTCAGGTGGGCAGCGAGAGAGCACAAGCCGGTGCCAGCCTCTGCATGACGCTCGGCAAGGGGCACCGGCAGGATCTGCTCTTCGGGCTGCGGGACCGGGGACTCGCAGCCCTGCTCTTTCGGTGTGTGACAAGCATGTGACAGAACAGTCATACGTAGCATATAAGAAGGGTTTCTTTCCTATTTCCAGATTCCCTGCGAGCATTTGTGATTAAGCAAGTGATAAACTGTGATGCAAAGAGGAATAAAACAGACTTGTGAAGCGGCACGGAGGTTATTCGCAGTATTACAGCGTTAGGAGCTGTGGCTCCAGTCCTGCAAACACTTGTTCCCAAGCCTTTCAGGTAGGTGCTGCAGTCAGAATAGAGCAAACAGAGTGAGCAAAACTCTGCAAGGGTTAGCCAAAATGTGCTCTTTCACAGTGCAAGCCATCTGTAGCAGCGGTATTTAAAAAAAATAGTTGTTTGCACAACATCTAACACCTTGAGCCGCAATCTGGACTTTGGCGTTGGGATGCTTTCAAAATACAACAATAAAAAAAGAGTACCTGGAGAACAAACGTCGATACCAATATTCACGTGTTCATTGCATAAATTGTCATGCTTGAAAATGTTCACAGTCAAAATTAATTGTAAATGCCAATGAAGTAAATGACTGCTTTTTGCTTACATAACGATTTCCAAACGCATTTGGGCTGTGTTGCCCAGCCCTCCTAATTACGAATTGCAGAGGAGAGAGGGGGAGAAGGAAAGAAAAAAAGGAAACAATTGTGGTGAAACACAACAAAAGCTAGAGACAGATTAATCTTTTTCTCAAAAAAACTTTTAAAACAGACTAAGAAAACCCACAGGCAAATGCTCACAGAATGATCCTGTTATCTCCAAGCCTCTGCAGCAATAAAGTTAAATGCTATTTTTAGTTACTTTTCTCCTGCAAAGTGCTGCTGCCTTCTTTCCTGATAGATGCCTCAGAACATTTTTGGTTTAACCAGTAATATAAATTCTGGAGTTCTTCCCAGCTCGTCTGGGCTCTGGAGGCTAATTGGAGTCTGAGGGCAAAATGCTGAGGGGTACGTCTGGCTGAAGGGATCACGGCAAGTCACCTCCAGCCATTTGCCGAGGTCTGGCCAGGGACGCTCTGCACAGGCTGGTCCTTGCCAGCTTCTCACAGTATTTACTCTCACTGCTTTACCCTATTCTTACTGTTAGGATTCCTATTCTCCCCGAAAAATGGAGTTACTGTTGAGCTGAAACCTAGGAGGAGTGAGTTTGGGTTGCTCATAACTCCGTTTCTGACACGTGATGGACATTATGCCAGATTCTGTGAGGGAAGGCAAAGAGTCTCATCACAGCACAAAATTCCATTTTCTACCGCTTTTCCTTGTGTCAGAGGGGTAATGTTAGGACTCTCCTCTTTCATGGACTGAACTTTGTCAGCTTTCGAAGACATCACATTAAAAAAAGCAACAAGCAGAACAAAACAAAACACAGTAGTGTTGGGGATGAGATGTTTTGCCTGTAAAAAAGTCAGCTTTTAAGTATGGGGGAAATTACCATTTTTGCACTGTTTCATTACTTATTCATCAGCCTGTAACAGTGTTTTCATTTACTAGTGCAATAGGAATACTGAATACTAGTGCTCTATCAGCTTTATGAAGAAATCTCTGTTATGGAGCAGCAGCCTTACCTTAACTCATCTTACAGATACACCGTACACTAAAATGTAGCACTGCAACAATCTTGCATTTTCTTATCTTTTGTATATATCACTGTATTTTTTACTTGGTAAGAAAATATTTTCAACTGCTAGGATATCTATTTATCTTTAATGCAAAGTAATAAAATAACTCACTCCATCCACACAACAGGTATTTTTCCTATTTCATCCTGATGTTTCCAGTTTGCCTCATTTCTCTTATTTAGCTTTAATTCTTCACAAAAGCAGACAGGGTGTAAGAAGGAGATACCTTTAATGCAGCTTTCCTACTGTTAAATAGATATCTTATTCCCCCTTTCAAAAAACCAAAACAAAACGACTGTTAAAGTGACAAAATGACAGCAACAAGTAGACAAAGAGAAATGTTAGAGGCAACTCAGACCTATTGTCCATCAAGTGCCTTTGCTTCTGGTGTTCCCCTTAAAGGCTGTTGCGTTGAGGGCGAGCTCTTCTTCACGGGTGTCCTTTCCCCCCCTGCTTTAAGAGGGTTTTACTTTCACCAGAAAATGTTTCTTGTAAAAAAAAACCCACAAAAAACGCAACCAAACAACCGTTACATATCCAATGCAAATGTTGTGCCAGACTCTGAGAAGTGCCACCTTGGTTTTCGTCTTTCTGGGGTTTGAGCAGTTGTGCATGGAACAGCTGCATCTTTGTAAGCCCAGGGCAGGTGGCTCCGGCCAGACACTTGCCACTCATAACCACGAAGCTGAAAAATCAGAGCAGTTCCTTGATAGTCTGAAAACGTTCGTGAGTTGCAGTTTCTTCTCCGTTTACTTTTCTATAATGTAAAGTAAAAATCCAGTTCAAAACCGCTATGTAGCTTCCCCACGTTTGCATTTGAGAAATAACTTTCACTGCCATAAAAAAGTATTCACACCACTAAAAAAAAAAAACACCCCCATGATGTCCTCTGCCCCCTGTACGAAGGCCAGTGGTTTTGCATCACCATCCATGATGTCATTTGACTCTTTTAGAGTAGACTGACTGCAGTTCTGGGCGTGGGGGTCTGCTTAAATAGAAGTCCAACGTCTTTGGCTCTCCTCTTGCAACAGAAGGATTTTCCTCTCCAAAATAAGTCTAAAGTACCGTCGTTGCAATGCCAGGTCCTTTTAAGTCCCGCTGTCTTTCCCCGAGCTGCAGGGCCACGGTGGGCTTGGAAAAGGGCAAGGGGGGATCTGAGAGTCTTTGATTCAGCACATCAGCTCAGAAGGGATCCACCACAGAAGGAGTAACGGCGAGCTGCAAACCAAGATCAGAAGCTGTTACAAACCGACCCGATCTCAGCTCGGAATGCCACCATGTCTAACAGGCAGAGATCTACAGGGGAGAGCCAGGGGAAGAAGAGTGAAGGACAGCTCTAAAACCAGTATAGATCCTTGCTTTTATCCTGAGGCTGCAAACCTGAGAACGGAGAGAAGAAAAAAATGGAAGAAGAAAAATAGGTACAGGCTTTTAAGGACAGAGAAAGACAAACTGCATTTCTGTCAGCTGAGATCAGAAAATCAGCCTAAAGCATGGGCTCCCCAGAGCCGGCAGGAGGCCGAGAAGCAAGGAGAAGTGTCCAAGCCAGACCGAAGACAATCCCTCCTGCCTAAAGCGAGGGCACCGTGAGGAGCCATTTGTGGCTGCGATAACCCACCTTCAGCAGGGAGAACTGCTGCCAGAGCGGGCTTCTCCTGCCTCCACAGCCACTGACTCGGCATGGCCACTGCTGGCTGTGCCTGTGTCACCTTTCTGTCACCACCACAGCCACCCAGCCTTACTTCCAGGCACCCCACCAGGCACAGGGTACCATTCCCGGGGGAAAACCATCGCCCTTTCCGCTCAGCAAAGGCAATTGCGCTTTCCTCTCAAAAACTGGGAGGGACAAATAAATGAGAGGAGGTAGCTCATGAACCTGCGCGGGGTCTAGAAGTGACCTGCTCTGCTGCAGCTGCCTGTGGAGGAAGCCAGGCGGTGATCTTTGGAGCGGCTCCGTCCTGCGTCCCGCTCCCAGCTCCCGCTGCTCAAGGGGAGAGCAGGGCCAGGGCCGGGACAAGAGTATTTCAAAGCACCCTTAGGGCATGTTTGCGGGTGCCAAAAATTCAAAGGATGTTGTGGGGGGGTGCGCGCGCGTGTGTGTGTGATGCGTTTCCCTGCCCCGTCCTCCCTCTCCCCTTCCCCGCTTGCCTGGCTGGCCCGAGAGCCCCAAAATGAGCCCCCAGGGCAGAGCCCGGGTGTCTGCCGTGGGGCTTCCACCCCCCGGTCTGTCCCCCCCAGCAGCACCCCAGCCGCCCCTCTGTGGGCAGGATGCTTCCCGGCTGCTATGGATGGTGTGAGGGAGGCAGCTGAGGCGGGAGGCGCGGAGGGGCCGAGGGCAGCTCTTTACCTGTGTCCACATTGAGGCCGAGGCTCTGCGCCATGTCCCCCGCCGTGTTGGGGAAGGGTCCCGGCGTCGTCCAGGCTGCGGCGGTGCCCGCCTCGCTCTTGCCCAGTTCGCAGGGGGGGCTGACCGGCGTGGGCACGGAGGCGGGGGTGAGGCGGTGGGGGCGGACGGAGGCGGTGGGCACCAGGAGGGAGCCGTAGCGGGGGTCGAAGTGGGGCCCGTAGACCTCGTGCATGGCGGCGGGGCGGGGGTAGGCGGTGCTCTGCGTCCCGATGTAGGGGT
>VZSF01009518.1:0-100765 GCA_013398295.1 Chionis minor | reverse complement strand
GGTGCGGGGGGGCCCGTCGGCGGCGGCGGTGGGGAGGGGGGGGTGTGTGTGTTTGCCCGGCGGGGCAGCCCCTCTCCCGCCGCGTTTCATTTAATTTCACTTATTCCCTTTATTATTTCATGTGCGTACCGTGCCGGGTCCCTCCGCGCCCCCCGGGCGGCGCCGCCCCCCGCTGCCGACGGGGAGAAATGGGGCTTCGGGAAAGGCAGGGGTCTGGATAACCGCCCCCCCTCCCAAAGGGCACCGGGTCCTGAAAATGCCGCTGCCAAAGTTATAGGAACTGCAAGGTTCTATAAGGAGCAAAGGAGGAAAAAGCCGTTGCTCCCGAGGAGGAATCTCCCCCGAAATTCTGAGTAATTACAAATGGCGGGAATGGCGATGCTTTTGCAGCTCATAGAAACTAAAACAACGCCGAGGGTAAAGGCAGGTGAAACGAATATCGCGACAGTAAACTGGATTTCCTGCCTCGCTTTCCGCCGCGGACGGCGCACAGAGGCGTGAATGGGTGAACGGGTCTTAACTGGGAGTTTCGACGGCGACGCGCGGGAGGGACGGTAGTTTCTGAGAGAGAGAGATGTAAGTTCTCGTTTCGGTAGCGACCCTGTGAAACATCGAGCTTCATGCCATGGCTCTCAACTGCTGTGAAAAAAGACCCGGTTTAAGTTATGGTTTAGGCATTTATAACAGAGCCAAAAATGACAGAAAATAGGAGAGACAGGCTATTCCTTGGTTTTCAAAGGCCGATTGTTTACAAAACGATGGGGAAAAAAAATGTGAAAAGAATGAACACTTGGAATTTTGAAGACCTGGAAATATTTAATTGAATTTTAGCTGAAAGTCCCCACAGTTAGAAATTAATGTTTGTCTCTATTTTGTTTCCCCGAAAGTGTAATTTTTTTGTATTTCAAGTGCTAGGAATTGTTCTGAATGCCTGTCCTTTGCCAAAATCATATTTCAGTATCTAATGAGCATAAGTCTTGATTTTTTCTGCACCAGGTGCAAGGTTTAAAATTTGTATTTAAAACTTTTTTTTTTTTCTCCTCCCGCTTCTAGTTGGGTAAATTTGTTTTTCATACTGCAGTGCAGCCTGGAATGCCGTGGCTGTGGGGTTCAGCCCCAGCACCTCTCCTTCCCCCGTCAGAGCAAATTTTGTGTCAGTGGTTGAGAAGTGAAGGGGGGGAAGAAGTGTTGGTATTAGGCCTTCAAAAAAGAAATGTATCGTCTCATCCTCTATCATTTTATTTCTCCTGAGTAGCAAGCAAATAGCTGCGGTGCAGGGAAGGACTCACTCTGTGGCTGGCATCCAAAATAAGTCAGTCAGCTAAGGAATGCCCCTCCGCTCCTCGCAGTGGGAGGCTGAGGGACCTCACTCGGGACGATGGGATCTCGCTTCTCCTGTGTGTCCCTGCTCCCGAGAGGCGGGGAGGGTTCCCACCATGCGGCCATCCGTGCCTGTTTCAAAGGTAACAGTATGCTGTGGGCCACGTATGGAAAAAACCCCAGTTTTTCAGCAGGTGAGTCCAGTTTGAACACGTACCCCAAAGACACAGCGTGCCTTCCCGCTGCTCGCACGAGCGCTTCACCGATGACTTCGTGCGGCAGCAAAGGCAGGGCCGGGCACTTGCTGAGGCCGAGTGTTTGCTTCGTGTGCCAAAAAAATCCCCACAAACACCAAAACGCAAGTGCAATAGCAACACGTGCAACTGGGTACTGCCATGCGGCAGACAGTCTAGGTTGCGTCCCCGGGGCAATCTCTCCTCAAGGGCTGAATTTAGGGGTTTTAGCTCCCACTCAAGTATAGGTCAGGGGAGTCGGGTCTGATGTGGTTTGGTATGAATTCAGTTTCTTTTATAAAGAGCTATTTGACTGTAAAACTGTCCAATGTAAGGCACGAGCAAACTTCAAAGACAGTCATGCAAAAGTGCTGGCATTGTTTCGCCTTCTTGGTGCACTCTGTGAAATCAGTCCCAGTAAAGGAAATTATCCTGGAAACCAAGGGTCAGAAACTATATTCACTAAGGATCTCGCTGCCTATTTACAATTATATATAAATAGTTTTTCTTGGTCCTAACTAAGGAATTTTAGGTGGGTTGAGTCACACAAGGAACTACAAAGGCTTGGAAAAAAACAGCTGAGATAGCTCAGAGAGAAAATTATGACAGCAATGAAGGAAAGCACACTTTTAGGAAGGACATGGATTAAGAATTGGCTGTGTACCATTAAAACACTGGCATGGGCCTACTCCTACAGTCATACACTGGTAATGTTTCACAGCAGCAATGCGAAAAGAAAATCTTGTTGTTAGGAATAAAAAAATGATGGGTTCTGATAAACAGCGGGATGCAGAAAGTTACAACTTGCCTCGGAAAACTTTCCTATTAAGCAAGTCAACGTTATCTTCTAACTAAGCTTTCACAAAAGAAGATTTGGGTGTTACTGTGAACTGCTCACTGAACAGGTAAACAGGTTGTCAAACAAAACATCAACATGCAGAAACACTGGGACAAAAAAGTCACGGTAACATTATAGCACTGACCATATTTGTTGCTCACCTTCCCTGGAAATCCTACGGCCAGCACGAGCCCGCCAGCACCCGATGCACAGAAGTTCGAGCAGCAAACATAATAGTCAATAGAAGTATTAAGTATTTATTAGCCAGAAGGGACCTTTCTTTTTTTTCAATCTGACCACATATATACTTCATGCTGTGGATAACATATTTTTTAGAAGCACAGGGAGGTTTTTGCCATTTCCGGAAGAGCAGGCTTTCCTGGCAGGAAGATACCACGAGGTGGATGGAGAACCCAGCTCTTGCTGCAGCCCTTTGCCACTCTGCTTAGCTGCCTTCAGTGCTTCTTGCATCCAGCTTGAGTTGGGCTGGTTTCAGCTTCCAGCTGTTGGTTCATGTAATGCCTTACTTCACTTACCTGAACAGTCCTTTCATATGTAATATTTTCTCTTATGAGACTTATTTTATTCCACATAATAATTTCTTTGCCTGCCAAAATAGATACAGCTTCTTAATTTTCTACTGCAGTTTCTCCAGTCCTCCGATAATTTTTGTACCTTTTTTTCTTTGCCCCCTGTACAATTTTTCAACATTGTTTTCAAAATACTGACCCAAGAACTTGTTATTATTCTAACATCTTTCTTGCTAAAGGTATACACGAAGTAAAAAATCTTCTTAGCAACTGATGCTTACGGCTGTGTTTTTGGGGTTTTTTTTTTTTGGTTTTTTTTCTCCACAACACAATTTTAAAGACACATCATGCTGACGTGCTCTCCCACTGTGATCAACACAGTATTTTCAGGATTTTACTATGACTTATTAAAAACCATGGTTGGCTTGGTGGTGTGGAGCTGATGGTATAGGGATGTTTCTGGCATTTCTTCTGAGCTCTTAAATCACTAATTGAGATGGCAAGTAATCACGCTGAAAGCTTCAGTGATCCCATGCGAGCCTGTGACATCTGCTCATGACCCCTTGTAGAATCTTCCTTTCCAGGACCCTTCCCATCACCTGCCTTCTTTGGTCCTAGATGTGCAACGCTGCAAGCAGCTCCATTTGTGTGCGGTTTCATCTTGAAAGCGCAAAGAGACTCAGCAATAGACTCAGATCTTTCCAAATGTCCCACTTCCCACCTTACCCACCAGTACTCGTCACTACTATGTTACCTGCAAAACTTATTGGCGTGATTTTATATCAACTTCCAAGTCACCGATGAACATCTTGCACAGTTCACAAACTAGCCGATATGGATACTCCTGTATAGTAATTCACATAAAATGCTCCTATATAGTGGTGTTTGTACTCCGAGATACTAAAGATTTCCTGTTGATTCCAGTTTCTTGCAATTTTTGTCCCTTTGCTGTGTGCATCATTTCTATTGTGCAATGCCTCCTCTGCGAGATGATGACTTTGGTTTCACTAGGCTTCCTATTCCTGCTCTCTATTTTATTCTGTAATGCCTCAATCTGTCTGCAAAATTCAACACATACTTAACTTCCAGTTGAATGCTCTACTCGTGGGTTTACATGGGTCAAATTTGGCTGAAATGAATTAAGATCAATATTGTTGTTTTTCTTTCTTAGCTAGGCAGGCTTTGTGCTCTTTCTCCCTAAAAGCTTTTTGTTTTTTTAGGGCTTGGCAACTGTTACCATGGTGTTCCCAGGGATGGTTTTGAGGTGCAGCCGCTGGGTCTGTGTTGATGCAGAAGACTTTAGGCTCAAGAGCTGCCTGGGTGGTAGTTTTCAGGGCACTGAATTAACTGAAATTAAAGATAAAAATGAGCATGGTAAAACAGCAGGAGGACACATCTCACTGACTTCCTGGTCTCCTTCCCTGTCCTGAGGAGCCCAGATTTATTTAGATTTAATTTTTAACCTCAGAGATTTTGCACAGTTAATTTTAATCTTCTTTTGAGGGTGTGCTTTTTTTTTTTTTTTTCTTTTTTTCCCTTTTTTCCCCCCGCGGCTCGAAGAATTAACTGTTAGCTGCTAATTAATGACACGTACAGATACTATTTGGTGCGGCGTTTGTATATGTGACAACAGGGCTACTCCAGTGACAGGCTCTGCAGCAGCTGGAACGTAGCGGGTGATTTTTGCTCCATGATGTATTTACAGGGGAGCCGCAGCCGGGCTCCGGGCGCAGCATCTGGCGTGTGTCACTCACCCGTCCCGCCCAGCCCTCACGGGCCGGGGGCATCACCTGTCCCTCCTCTACTGATGGCGGCAGATGACGAGATCATTATGCAGGGCTGGAAGGGAAATCTAGAGCTGTCAGGAGGGAATACATTCACATGTGTGCGAACACACTGAACGCATTGAATTTGGGGCTCGATTTTGCAATATGAAAGCTCGTGGAAGTTTGTTGTGTGGTTTGGTTTTTTTTTTTTCTTTTCTGGTTGGTTTTTTTCTTTTTTCCCCCCCACAGGAAGAGGCTCAGTTTTGTCCTCAGGGGCAGAGCCAGCAGCTTTTTGGATGTGTGTATTGTGGCACACTGGGATCTGAGCTGAATCACTGTGCACCTTCCGCCCCCCTGCCTTGGTGCTGAACCAGTGGAAGGTGAATCTGGCTCGTTCTGAGATTGATTCACCAAGGCACTCTACAGATGTTTCTGTATTTGTATAAAAGGCATATAGTGCATCTTTCCTCTGTGCTAAGAACAGAGAGGCAATTTCAGACAAAACATTCCCTTACAATCACCCGCAGGCACAAATTAGGTTTTTTTTCTGTTTTATTTTACTTTCTTTTATTGCTGCGATATGACAGTAGAAACAGGCTGTGTCTGAGCTGAGTTGAAGTTTCTTAAGCACGAAGTCTATTAATATAGGCAATAAACTCCTGATGTAATTGTGATACGTAGATCCTCTGCAATATCCAGTCTCAGTGG
Organism: Chionis minor; assembly: GCA_013398295.1. Lineage (NCBI taxonomy): Eukaryota > Metazoa > Chordata > Aves > Charadriiformes > Chionidae > Chionis > Chionis minor. Next base: position 95,370 of record VZSF01009518.1, on the reverse strand, counting down.
TTTGGATGGCAGAGCCATACATTTGCGTGCTTTGTTTTGAAAAAGAAAGTGTTTTTATGTGAAGGCCTTAATTCCTGTAAACTTTTTAATTTTAGAAGTGTCTTCCTTTCCACTTTTGTACACAATATTTCAGGCAGAGGGAGGTAGGTGGCAGAGAAAGACTGCAGCTTGAGAGTAAGTGGCTCAATGCAAGGAAACAAGAGGATCAGGTTTTCAATAGCGCACAAACAGGTAAAGTATATGCTTTTTTGTCTGTACAGACTTTCATATAATACCGACAATATGAAGCTGGGATGAGGACAAGAAAGACCCTCATTTACTTCCATGATTAAGTCTTCCTCGAGTGGAAACTTCTATTGCTCAGAATGGGCAATATTATATCATACCGGAGGGGATCACTGGTTCACTTCGGTTTTATCCAATGTGTATTCAGCTAAGCCTCAAGAAGATGTCACTAGAAAATGCTACCAGAGTATATTTTAAGCAAAACAAGTGCAAAATAAAGTAAAAAGAAAATTCATAGCAAAATACTGGAGGTGGAGCCATGGTACAGGGAATTGTGTTCTCATTGCCTGGAATTGCCCCAAATAACATAGCTCCTGGGTGGAGTGTAAATAGGTATGATTTCAGGGGCTGGAAAATATCCTGACTTTCTGAAACTGAACAGAGCCCACATTTAAATTTTTTATGGCCATCCTTAACAGAGAACTTAGTCCTGGTTGTTGCAAAAGCCAACCCCATCTTTAGAAATGAAGTTGGGAAAACAAACAAGAAGAAGAGAGTAAGAAAAGAATGCTCTAAGAAGGTAAGAGGAAGAGAGTAAGAGGTGCTGCCACTGCAGGTGTGCACTGTGTGAGGGAGAAGGGGACAAAAGAAAATGTCATTTGTTTTTCATAATAATACCTGTTTATTGCAGCCCAGTCCACTGGAAACTGGTGTATACATAGCTATATTGTAGTCCAGCTGGAAATTCTGCCTTAATTTAATGTTAGCATCTGTGTAGATTTATCTCATTTAATATGGAAGGATAAGAAAATAGTAAGCAGATGAATTGTTTATAATAAATAACAATGTTCCAGACTCTATTGAGGACACATGTAATCTGTTCCCCATTGCCCCTGCTTGTACACAAAAATACTAGAATAGGGATGAAATTATGAAATCCCATGCAATAAACCCACCCTCAAAAGGAAATCATAAAGTGCATACCACGGATCATGTGCTGGGATTTGCACACAAGATGGCTGTACATGTTAAAGAAGAATCTTTTCTCATGCTGAATTAGGCATTTTCCTGAATTGCAAATTGTTTTGCATGTACGTACAAATCGGTGAGTGAGCTGGCAGAGGAGGTAAGAGCTATCAATTTAGGGAAAGTAAGCCATTTCATACTTCTCCCATGATTATGCTTTTTTTCCTTAAAGAAAGCTTGTGTACATTAAAGAATTGGTCTACTGAGTTAAATTGATGGAAATACTATCCTAACACATCAAAGTTTTGAAATGCAGGTCCAGTCTATATATCCAGGTAAGGGAATGCGATTTTCAATTCAGGAAGATATCACAATTCAGGAAAGCTTTAAAAATTACCTTTAAGTTTCTGCTGACATTCTGTATTAGCTGGTAAGAGCCAAGCACAGGGGGTGACAAATACTTGGAGTTGCTGCATCACAAGAAATGGATTCAGGGACTTCATTTAGGCTCAGAATTTGACATAACTTTTTGAGTAACAGTTTTCAGAAACCAGTTTTTAACCCACAGACAGTTCATTGACCAAATGGGAGGATGTTTTATTGTAGAGGACAGTACGAAAGCGGAAGAGCTGGCCAAACAGAGTGGAATGGGAAGGCAGCTCGAAGCTATTTCTGTGTCCCTGACTGTTGAAGTAATACAACTGCGACATTAAACAAACTGGTTTGTCTACCATTAAGGCACTATTTTTTGTTATACTGCCTGTTGCTGCTCACAGGGAAGATTTTACCAGTCTGTGTCACTCTTGATCTGATCGGCTCCTCTACTCCCGACCCGGGAATAGACTGGGACCTGGCTTTACTGGTTTTGCTGTGCAGGGATGCTGCTACCTCCGGGAGCCCTTGTGCATCTTGCTGGGGCAGGCTGAGAGCTGCTTGCAAGGCAGTTGCAGCCAGGGCTGAGGGTGACTTCCAGGGAAATCACAAACAGGCAAGAAAAAGCTGTTGGGGAAAGCCTGCCACCAGCTCCACGCTCCAAAGGAAGAGTGGGAGCCTCGGGAATCCCTCACAGCTCCTTCCTCTCCCACACGCCCCGTGCTGTGTCCCAGCCTCCTGCACACCCGAGGACAGAGCACGTCTTTCAGTATGCCGTGTCTTTCCAGCCGGCGCGTGCCAAGCCATACTTCAGTCTCTCGCCTTCCAGCACCGTGCAAACTCCACAGTCCTCACATTCCCGCAGCGCAGAACACCCCGCTCCTGCCCCTTCCCGTATGGAGCACAGCTTGCGGCCACACTCCAGGGGAAGCCACGTGCAGATTAAGGGGTGTTGTGCTCTTTTTCAGGTGAGCATCTTCTCACGGGAGAGGACAACATTCTTTATTCATCAAAACACACCCAGGTGCCATGTTGCATTGACCAGCAAGTGCTGTTGCACCATTTGAAGTCAGTGTTGGAGAAGACGCCATATAACCTCGTTTCCCCTGTGCTTTCTCTTGCCCTGTAGCTTGCATATGCAGAATTATGGTTACGTTGCTTTTCTGCTTGCAGTCAGTTTGGGGTGTGTGTCCTGCTCTTGACTAGAGCTTCAGAGGTTGGCTACCAGCTCTTTTTCTTGTTGCTTTTCTGCGTTATCCTGACACAGTGTCAAAAGTCAGCCACTGTGTAGGAATAGGGTAGTAACATTTTTCAGTTCAGTTTTCTCCAGTTTGCCCAGCCCAGGGATCCCTCCTGCAGCTCCCTTCAGTCCCAGCAGCATCCTAAAAGGAACTGCCCCGTGGCACCCTTCTGTACGCTTCTGTTATTTGAGAAAAGCAAGATGACTCCCACTCCATGAATTGTATCAGTGTTAATCTCCTAAATCAGTGATGCTGCCTCACAGCTTTTACGTAGATGAGAGAAAGCTGGCACAAGGGTAAAATGAACTTTCCAAAGGGTATTCAGGGCATCCTGAGGCTGCATGTTTTCGTCCAAGTGGTTATATGTGCTTTAGTCAGAACCACGAGAGCACATGCTAAAGTATTGATTCCACACATACAAGAAACACTAAGCAGAAAAAAATACCCTACCATCCTCATTAACTTAGTAAAACCACAATTATTTCTAAACCAGCACATTTTTCTTCAACTGTGTTCCTCTGTACTCACCATTTATCCTAAAATGTAAGTTGGTTACTGATTTCTTTATCAACACAAAGAGTCAATCTTTTTGCTTTTCAGAAAAAATAAAAGAAATATTAAAAAGATATATGAAAACATGTACAAAAGGTATAGCGTCTTTCACACTGAAGAGCCGCAAATGTTTTGGAAGTTGTAGTTTACGTGTCTGCTAGACTGTTCCTACCAAGATCATCTGTCTGTCTGTCTGTCTATCTATCCTACCTACCTTCTCACCTACCTTCCTACTACCTACCTTCTTACCTACCTAATAGCCTATTATAACCTAATAAAGCGTAATAAACCAAAGACTGGAAAGAGCACTTTGCCTTGCCAGGGTTGGGCAGCCTGAAGGCTAATATGCAGCAGATTCACAGCGAAGATTCACTTCCAATGTCTTTTAGGGATCCATAACATTTCCAGTTTGCTGTTGTCTTTTGTGGAAGCACTTGGCCTAAATCAAAGCCATTGATTTCCCACAGCTCTACTGAGTTCAATTTTTCTCCCCTCTTTTTTTATTTTCAAGAAGGACTGGAAACCTCTCTGTACTGGGAACATTAACATCTTAAAAAACCCTAGCACATTAATTAGCATTCAGCTATACAATAAGGGCTACAGTTGATCATCATTTAGTTCTGTTGTAGTTGATAGTTTTGACAGGGCTTTCCCCAATACTCTTGCTTTCTGGTGCTGGTCCCTCTGTGCTGGGGGAGGGACTTTCACCTCATGCTCCCCTCCTCAACCAGAGTCATCCTTTCCACACTTTTTGCTGGAGTCAGCTGAAGGCTCAGCCCCTGGAGACCCCAGTATAGTCCCTTTAGTTTTAGTGGTGAGATCTCTTTTCACATGTGCCTGCAGCAGGTGCCCCTCACTTCTGCGGCCCTGTCTTGGATTGGGACATTTTCCTAGAAACTTGCACCCTCATCTCAGCCCTGCCAGTATAAGCAGCATTCCCGGCGTGGATGGCCAGCTGGCTGTCACAACCTGCTCTGACACCGTGCTATGTAAACCTACTCAGGACAGGTCTTGTTGATGTGTGAAAAATGCTTCTGACAGCCTGCTCCCACCTGCACTGAGGTTTCCAGCTTTGCAGACTTGCTGACCCGCACCGAGCAGCAGTTGGGAGAACAAGAAAAAGGTTTGCTATAGGTAGGGAAGGGAGAAGAAAAGGAGTGGAGGAATAGGTTTAGTTTTCAGAACCTAAGTTTTCAGGAGCATGCTATTGGCGTTGTGGACCAACAGCAAGTGCAGTAAGAATAAGTCTGCAAAAATGCTCGTTATAGGCACAGGTCTCTGCAAAAACTGATTTCTTGATTGATTTTTATGCATTGAGTGCTTTCCACTGATCGACTTCCATACAATACATGTACATTTGGCTTTTCTGGGTAAATGGGGTTTGTGACTGCTTGGAATGCATCACCACTGGCATACCAGCCACTTGGGATGTACACCCAGACAAACATATTCTGTCATGCTGTCTCAAATGGGCAGTTTGTCATGAAGAAGACAGTCAAAGTGTTTTAAAAGTGTGTGCATGTATGTGTATACAAATATACATGCACACATGTATGTATACATATACATTATATATAGATAGATGTACACACACATATTCTTTTTCACTCTCTGGCAACCACAGTGCAAGTCTGGAGATGAAAACTGTCAGCAACTAGCACATTGTTCACTAAAAACTCAGAAAAGGATACTTTTCTCAAAAAAAAGGTAAAATCTAGCATTCAGTTGAAGAACTGCCTCAACATAAAGCATGTGGCCAACCTAGTAGATCATGCTCCTCTGAAACCAGAAGATGCCAGAAGCAGGTCCTTCCTTCTCTCCAGGTCACAGAAAATGGCTGTTCCCAGGGAACCCTTGCAGCAGAACGCTTCTTCCCCTCCAAGACTGCAGCTGTTCCTGCACCACGTACCAAGGGCTTATAAATGGTGATTGGAGACATTGGCCAAACCTATGGGAAAAAAACCCAAAGCACTCTTTTTGTTCATGTGGCAGTGTTTGGAGGAAGTGTAACAACTGCCCATACTTTGAAGGAAAGCCAGTCTCCGTCTGCTTTCTACAAATCAAATCAAATGTCCACATCACAAAAAACGCGCTCCCAAACCCACTGTCAGTTGTCCGTGTTATTTCAAAATCCAAGGCAACTGGGGCTGAGAATATTTACAGCCATCCATGAATATTCTGGACTTTAAAATGTCACTAAACTGTCCTGATAAATTTTTGTTTCTTTTTCCACAGTTTTTGCTTACCTCTAGAGCAGGTTGGAAAGTTACAGTTTTTTCCTGGGCCCAGTTCTTGAAGAAACAGGCAAATATTGAGCCAACAGGGAAATATTTTGGAAAAAAAAAATCATCTCCGTTTCACTTCTGGAAAACTCTTTCACTGGACAACCTCACCTGTGCTAGAAGATTACATCTGTTAGTGAGTGAAGTTCTCGGAAATAAATTCTCAGTGCATATGGCACAAACTTAATCTAAAAATTAACTGTTAATTGAGGCAGGCACAGGGCAGGGATAGGGAAAAATGGGATTCATTAGGAAAGGGGTAATTTAGAATTAACACAGTGGAAGGTCATCAGGCTATAAAAATATTTTTTAGCCGCTTCGACTTTCTACACTTTTCTGGGTCTCCCTGTTTGCCTCTGGTTGAGTGTGGTATGAACAGATCCTGTGACGCAAAACAGGGCAGCTGGGCACGGCACGGGTTGGCCCTCAGGGAACTGTTCCCTTGGCTAAGCCTGCCGGAGAGATTATGTTTGGATTATAACCTCTCATGATTTTTGGTAGCGCTCTTGATTTGATCTCAAGCGCTTCTCGTAGTGGGAAAATCACCAGCTTGAAAGAATAACTATGTTTTTGCACACCTCCCAGGTCCAAAGGAGGCTTTGGTTGGGTAAAGGATCTGTTCCAATCATCTAGCATGGCATCTCCAAACACTCGCATGTCAGCTGGGAGCTGTGGAACATGATCCCGTTAAATTTGGGTGCCCAGTGGAGAAGGACTTGTCGAGGATGGATAGGAAGTGCACTGTATGGGCCATAATCAGGCCTTGTTACATGCTCTAAAAAACCTGAGGATGAGAAGATTTCTGTTTTATTACTAGTTTGGGAGGTGTTGAGAAGGAAGTGCTTTTGACTCTTTGCTCCGCTTTTGCCATCGGGGCAAAATCTAGAGCAAAGAACAAAAAAATTAATCTAGACTTAATTTAATCCTAGATATCACCCAGTGGTTTATAAACTTCTGGTCGGAGCAGCCTGAATGCAGACACAGAGCGGAAAGCAATCCTGTAGCCCTGGACTTACACCCAGCGAGCAGAGTCTCATCCACCGACTCCCAAAAGGCTATTTTAGAAAGAAATGCTTGAAGTAAGATACAGAAATAGGGATCTCTGTAAAATGTACTTTTAAAGACGGTCTTGTATACATTGGTTTCATGTTATATAATGGCATGTCAGACACGCTCTGCTCCCATCCGAGGGCTGAGCCCTTTTCACTCCGAGCGGGATGGAGCACACGCAGCCCTGGGCTGGTAACAACTCCATGCTTTGCATGGACGACATATTTTGGAGGACATTAAGAGACAGGGTTCAAAACAAATATAGGGAAAATAGGAAAGACGTAATGTGTAAAAGAGTATTCCACGCACGTCCAAATTACGCTCGGACAAAATATTCTTGTGAGAAAAATAGCCCGGTGCAGGGAGGAAGGAAAGTGCAGTTTGGTGGGGTGGACAAAGAGCCAGCTCAGGCGAGCCCGGCCGAACAGCGGTTACTGGGCTGTAAAAAATGGACATGGCAAATGTACCGCATTTGCTAAAGGCTCCATGAAACTCCAGGGAAAACAGAGCGTTCACAGAGTGGCTCTGCCGACAGCGAGAAAGTTTCATTATTATTAGTCATATGCTGAGGATGTCAAGGAATTTTAAGGCCGCACTCTTTGCATTTTTAGAGGTTATTAATGAAATAGCATAGCAAGGTGAATTACATTAAAATATTTTTCTAACCATTCCAGAAATCTTGGTCCAAGTTGGCATAGGGGGGCTGGCAAGTGGTGAACTTTTGACCGAAGCTCGGATTGCCGGGAGACACATCCTCCTTGTTAGTTTCGGGTGACAGTTCACTGTACTAGAGGGATCCACTTGTGTGTAAAGAGGCGAGTGGGGGAGGAAGATTTAGCGCTGCATTTTCACAGGGGCAAGAAATTCCATCCAGCTCAAATGTGTTTTGGCCCGCTGCCCGGCTCCTTGTCAAACACATGACCATCACTCGGCTTCCTATTTCTGGCCTGAATCTGGATCCTGGGGATACACGAGCCCCATTAGTGGTTAAAATTAGGCAGCCGAGCTGTGACAACACATGCTGACTCTCCAACAGAGGGTAGACATATTTAAAAACCAAAAAAGAGCTAGACGCACCAAGATTTAATGTCAGTGCCATGTGTAAGTCATCAGTTTGGGCTCCTATAATTCAGATAGCTGCTGATCTACTTCATGGAGAGGACTTAGCAGGATTTTCTGCCTTCCTTCTGGCCAAAGACTTCCTATAATGATTCCCAAAGATAAGATTATGCCATTAGTTTTTCACGGTAGAAATTCACAGCCCTGGCTTCTCACCCTGTCGCGATCTAGTTGTATGATGAAAGAATTCTCCTGACCTGAGAATGATGAATCAGGACTTCTGGTTTCCACAGGGCTTTAATACTTTAATTGGGAAAGTTTATTTCCAATTGAAACAGCAGCAGACTAGTTGGTTAGCAAGAAGACATTCTGGGTTGCTCAGTAATCAGAAGTTTCCATTTGCCAAAGGCAAGTCAGTCAAAATGTTTGTGCATGTATGGATGACTTTCTTGGATGCAGCACTCTGATAGCTCTTACACTTGTTTCTGTTCCTATCACACCTACCTCCGTCTGCTTGGCTGGTGACACCAAGGTCTGGCAATGTCCCACACAGCTCTCTAGGCTTTATTGTACTGCCCCATAGTCTGAGATGCCCTCCTTGAATCCATTCATGAAAGATCACTACCTGCCCTTGAAATGCCTTCCTGAGCCTTTTCTGCACATTGAGAAATATCCAAGAAATCAGCCAGGGAATGTCAGGCCGGGTTAGCAGGACACTGCAGTGGTTAACATTTTATTTAATTATAGAGAGCTTAAAAAGTGAACATGCATTTCCACATAGGCACTGTAACCCTTTCTTATCACCACTAGTGTCTGTGTTGCTGATGACTGAACCGAGGAGTCTGATGGCGATGTCCCATAATCCTTTCTGCTGTGTAATAAGTCCTTGTATTGCACAACCACCCACCCAAGTCAGTCTTTTAAACTTTTTAACTAGTGAATTTAGTATNCTCTCCTCTCCTCTCAATTTCCTTTTTGCTAATGAATATTTGCCCAATATTGACTGTGAAGGGGATGTATTATATGACATGCCCTACACTTCCCAAGGGAGTTCTCTTTACTGCTGCCTTTTGCCTTTTTCCAGGCTCCTGAAAAGCCCTGGTGTCCTCTGAAACACCAGAAAGACTCAATGGGAAGTTGAGCTGAGATTCTGTACCCAAACAGAATCCCAGAATTTAGAGGATTATCTCTACTGAAGCATTTTCCCTAAGGAAAAGACTACAAACATATGTAAGGTCTTACCATCCTCTTGATGACCTGAGAACTGCATAGTACTTTCTGCCAGTTGTGCTGGTGAGGAGGAGCACACCTGGCTGGAACTGCCTTCCTAGACACGGATACCGGTCACAGCAGCCTCGGCTGGCATGAAATACCCCTCTGCAAGGACAAGCACACCCTCACACAGCACAGACAGCTCTCTGGGATACTGGGGAGATGGGGATGGGAAATGCCCCATCAGATCTCGGCTGATTGCATAAAGAAATAACTAACTTTAAGCGAACTAACCTCTAAGCTGCTTAAAAACGTATCTATGTTAAAAAGGAGATTTAAGATTTACCATGAGAAAAACGTGGTAGCTAATGCAGGCTGGAGTAACATACTCATTGTAGAAAACTCTGCTAAGGAGACAGCCTGAGATATGTTGCTCTAACAGAATTTTCCAAGAGGTCTTCACTTACAGCACAAAGCAAGATACTTGAAGTTAATAAGAAATACACATACTAAACAACAGAGCAGTAAGAAATGTGCCCGCTCTGCTTTTGCAAATGTCTGCTGCTATTAACAGTCTGGTATTTTAAATGCTTCCAGTCTAATGAAAGCTTTGAAGCCAAAGGAAATACATCTGATACTTGTGGGCTGATTCCTCTTTGTGGATATGGAGGATGCTGCAGAGGCAGAGAGCCTCCAGGTGCCAACTCAGGTGTGACAATGTGTCCTACCCTTTGGATGGGAGGGTGCCAGGGCAGATCCACATCAGACACCTTGGTAGAGTGTTTTCAGCCCTACTGTGGGCTCAGGGTGCAGTGAGGTCCAGCTGTTTCAGTGCTGGCTGAGAGCTGTCTCCAGGTTAATCAGTATGGTGCAGGCAGAATATGGCACACAGGGCTGGTTACTGTTTGGACAGAAAATAACTAAAAAACCCATTAGATCTTTGGGTCTGGTGCAACAGCCTCCTCCCTTTTCTTTCTCTTTCCAGTGCTCTTCGCCCTCAGTTAGCAGGGTCTCACCTGACTTTTTTGCTGTCCTCAGGCGTCTGCTGTGCCTGACCCACAATGTGCCAGTGAATTCCCTGTGCTCGCAGGGTGCCAGCAGCTGCCACTCAAAAGAGAAGATCAAGAAAATTCCAGGCAAGGCAGAGCTGACCTGTCCAACTGGCAAGGGGGCTGCCACCAAGGGGAGCAGAGTTAGAGGAGCTGCCGGAGTTAGACCTGGTTTGTGATTATACATACATCCTCATTAGGGAGACTTTAACTCTTGAGATTTAAGTCTTTTGCTTGATCTATTTCACTCAAATTGTATGAAATGTTTTAATAACAGAATCTAGAGTTTCAAAAAGTGTGTAAAAATCCATCTTTAACAGTAACACTTTTATTTAAAAGATGCAGGATCTTAATCGTTTAGCGTACTCTTCTTTGAGTCCATTAAAACACAGATTATGACTTCTGTTCTCTTTGACTCCCTTTCCAAGAAAAGTGGTGTGTTTTCCCATTAACATAAATGTAAATATTGACCTTCCAAGCATCACTTGATGACTTCTGGTTGTTTGGAAGGATAAGCTATTACAAGAGGTGCTACAGATTTATCTCCTGGAAAAGAAGCTTAGGATGTTCATTAAATCATCACTTCAAAAGCTTTCTCAAAATAGAATTCCTTAGTTCTTTTTTTTTAAACAAAAGCAAACTTTCTACTTAATGTCATCACTGCTGTCATTCTGCTCAATCAAAGAGAAAAGGCAGTATTCAAGAATTGTTTTGTATGTGCTCTTCTGTAAACATGCTGAAGGAGAGATAACGTTCATTTGGTTTAATACTATGGAGAAGCAAGGACACAGAGAGATCATGAGTATCTGGGGGAGGCCAGAAGACTGGTTCCTCCTTAAATATCCAAGTATTTACATTACTTATTTGAGTTGAGCTGCTAAATATTTTCAAAGGCATAAGGTTTAATTGAATAAAAGGGCTTTCCATTCAATTTTTCTGAGTCCATTCTTGTTGCTCTTGGATCTCACCTTCCCCGCTTGCTATTGCCTGTCGACCTGAGCAGCGTTGGCCCAGCTGCTCTTTCCTGCCACCTCTGAGTTGCTTACTGCGTCGTTTTGACAGTGCACTTTCCATAGCAAGAGTTTGATGGAGCCTGACTTCGCTATGAGTGAATTAAGCAGCATGATGATTGTGGCTTTCTGAAAAAGTTTAAAATTGTTTATCAGTGTAGATGACCATATTGTCATTAAGCAGCTCTTATGCAGACGTGAAGAGCCTGTGGTCTGAGCCTGGTCACACACAGCTATTCATCTCAGTCTCCACAGTAGTAACAAATGTCATCTATATACAGAAGCTACTCACATATCTCTTTTGGCTGACATTATTGATGCCTGCTTTTCTGGTTACATGTATTGACTAATTGCAACTGCCAATGTTTTAAGAGTCAGATCAAATAATAAAAGCTGGTGGTGGCTAAGTGACACTCTGAACTCCCAGAGCCCTTGGAAATATGGAAGAATTATTTCCATAGGTTTGATAGAACAGTGTATTGGACTTATCATGGAGACAATATTCTGAAAACGTGCCCGTTCTCTACAGGTGTTCCTGTAAGCATGTCATTAACAGCACCCTTCCCTGAAAACAACCCTTCCCTGCATCCTTCCTAACAAAAGGAACTGGTGCAATGGAGGAAATGAAAGCAAGAGGTTTAATATGGCACCCTGCAGACTGCTGCGAATTATCACAGTTCAATTCCTGACTAAATCTTGTGCGGGCTGGAGCTCCTTAATCCATCCTTTTCCTTGCCCACTTGGCAAGGAAGTGTTCCCAAGAAGTGGCCAGTTCAGGCTGACCAAAGGAGCTTCCTCTCCATGTCAGAACTGTTGGTGAACCTCTCCAATTCCTTTTCCACTCTGCCTCCCCAAAAAGTTAATGTCACTGTCCTAGTTCTTGAGCTCTTCCAAAACCCACTTTGAAGATAGCTAGCTAAAAAGTATTTCCAAACTGATGAAGAAAATGGGCTCAGCAGCCTTCCTCTTCAAAACATTTCTTTTGGAAAACAAATACCAGCCTGTTGGGTGAGAGGTGTGAGTTATCCATGAGCTTACCAGGGTAATGCAGGCTTTTTAAAAGAATATCAGAGCAATGCATCTTTGGTATTAGAGAGCAGGTAAGGATGAATGAAGAAATGATACATTTCAAATTCTGGTGAGCAGGGAGGTTCTGGAGGTAATCAGGTCCTTGTCTGTGTTTTGGTCTTAGAGACTTTATTTCTTCACCCCTTTTCCCTTAGGTTACCTACATATGCCTATATACCTACATATACTACATTTTACATAAGCTTTGTTTTTTGATTAATTTTCCTCTGTTATAGAAGCCATCCAAGTCAATATTATGACCACATTTATTTCCTATTCTACAATTTCAATAGTAGTCACCACGGTTTTTGTTGTTCGTTACTCATAAGGATTAAATGCCTCACAAAGACATTGCAATGATCATATCACTCAAACCATGTCTCTTGCACTAAACGTCCAGGCAATACAGGCATCGTGTTCGGCCTCATGTAACTGCTTTTCAAGAGCAACTGTAAGTGCTTACCCATTTTGCTGACACAGCCATAATTAATTAGCACTCACCTGACCTGGTGTAGAACACACTTTCATTCACTTGAAATTCAAGAACTTGTTATTCAACACCTTGCTTGTGTACTCCTAGGCATCCTGTCTATTCTAAGCATCCTGTATTACTAAGACCATGTGCGTGTCACGTTCATGTAGTCCTGACTTCTAACATTTTCTCTATAAGCCCCATGCAGCATCCCCGTTCTTCCCCCCGCCTCTCTACTACTTGCGTACCCTGAACATGACTTCTGAGTCACTGCACATGACCTTCTCATTTCCAGCCCTTTGCCACAACAGGGTGTATCTGATATGTTTGGGAGGCAGCATTTTGAGTAGCCCTTGTGTTTCTGCATTCCCCAGGCTGCAATGAGTATGAGGCAGTTGTGTGCCCAGTAGACACTGAAATGGGTCCACTGTCACTGTGATGTGACTGTCCTTGCTGCCACATCACTTCTGATCCACAGGACTGCATTCAGGGGAAGGCGGAGGCTTGGTCTCTGCTTATGCATACAGACGTTTTGTTAGCGGAAAAAAGGACGGTATGATCTCTTTCTCTCTCCTAATAAGCTGCAGCTAGCAGTAGCTCATCAGTATTGCTTTTAAATTTTGGAATAGTAAAGATGGAAAGCCTTTATCTACTTGTTAATCTCTGCTTTCTTTGCTCCTGCTGCAACATGGGCAGCACTTGGTTTGCTCTTCCAGAACGTTGAGTGGGGCAGGCTATAGGAGAAAACAGGAGACAGGGCTGATGGGGAGAGGCAATGTGTCTTCCCACAGCTGTTTCTGGTGCTCTTCTTGGTCCACTGTGGCTATACCTCCAGTAGACACTCTCCTTTCTAGCCTGCAGTCCAGGGAGCACATCTTTCTTCCCACCTGAACCTCTGAAGTAGTGGGGCTCCATCTCTCCATTCGCAGTGGGTTTGTCTGTTCCTAAAACGCAGAGTCTTGATCTGGTGCTTATCCTCCACATATTGCCACTGAGGTGTAACCACCACCATTCAATCCTGGGATACAGCCTAGTCTTCAAATTTGAGGCTCCTTCCGGAAAAATATTCCTTCCTCGTCTATCTAGTAAATGAAATAATTAAAATCCCAAGTATTTTTTTTATCTACCCTGCTCTTTCATTAGGCCTCATGTAGGCTCTTCACAGCACCGCGGCGTACTGCCAAGGAGAGGAACTGCAGTCCAAGTTTGCGCACATAACTCCAGGCTTACTTTAACAACACCTTTGTTTTTCAAACATACGCTCTAAGCTGGCAGATGTTATTTAGTTACCCTTCATCAAGCACCTGACTCAGGCTTGCAGCCTGGAAAAAGTAACCTCATGTTAGGCTTTGTGCATTGCCTAAGAACCTGATATTCCTAAACTCCTCTGCAACCATCCTACTGAGATCTCATGGTGGTGACATATGCTTATTGCCACACAAAGACGGGACACAACAAGAATTGAACATGGCCAAGGTCGGCGTGCTTCTGGGATATGAAAGAGAAGCTAAGGAATGGCACAGTATCTGTCCTCCCATGGAGGTTACAGGGGACTCTTCCCTCCCATTCATCATGACATAACTTCCCTGTGGGGATTACAGCATTTGTTGACAAGGAAATGCAATAGTAGGAAATTATCTGATGCATTTTGATATGTCTAAGTGATATCAAGCAGGTGAAACCATGAACAAAGTCTTCCATCTGCAAAAACAAAAGTCGCGTGCTTGTCTTCTATTGACAACACTTTATTATTTATATTCCTCAAGGACAACAAGTAGAAATGTCACATCTAGGCCAGGGCTAAGAAAGCCAAGTTGTCCAGTTGGGAAAAGGACAGAGTACTTGACCAGTCAAAGAGGGTGAGTAGGGGCAATGTGTTAGGGAAACTCGCAAGACAAATAAGAAAGGAGACGAATGGAGATGGCAAGGCAAATATATCAGGAAAGGAAGGTGGATATTTCTGGTTCATCTGGGAAAAGACAATAATTATGACTCTCGATGAATTTAAGGAGTGTGGAAGCTGTCTGTGCAATTAATGTAAGACATGAAATTGCACTTATGAGTTAATTCAAAGTTCCTACATGAGGGACTGCAGCACGGCACCTGCCATACTTAGCATGTCCACTATCAAGCGTGCGTATTGGAGTGCAGTTATGTTTTTACATCCTTCCCAGCAATCTTTTTGCTTTCAGGTTCTGATTAAAGATAGGACAGGGTGCAGAATACATGAACAGATGTTTCCAGGCCTGGAAGGGAATGGCTCTGGGACCTTGCTTTGGTTGCAACAGATTCAATAGTGGTGCCTGCAGTAGGCTTTGCAACTGAGCTGTGTACTTATTGTTCATGCCATTAAGCGTATCAATGAAGCCCAGACCAGGTAAGGCCACCGTTTTGTTAAGCAGATGTGTTGGCATACAATGACTTGCACCTTTCCCTGTTTAACTTGGTGACAGACATTGTCACTGCATGCCATCTTTCTTTGTAAATCCCAAAGATAAAATTCACTCCCATTCTAATCTGTCTGAACATGAAGGAGAAGTGAGGTCTGCTGGAAATGGTGTACCTGAGCTACAACCTCTTCTTGCTCAAAGAGTCAGGAGGAATAAAAAATGATTCAGGTAAATGTAGAAAACTTATCAATGACTGCTTTATGATAGGAAGGGTGACACATCTTGGGTATTCCTGAAATCCTACTGCTGCATACATTGCTCAGCTTCTGTTTTCATAAATCTAGAGTTTACCCATTGCAGGTTATCACAAAGCAGGTCTTCTCTGATATGTGGATTAATGTCACGAAGCTGGGCGCTGGCAACATCAGTACTACCACATAGCAAGCTCAGCTATTTCAGGTCCATTTTCCAGGCAGATCATGTAAATTCTTTTAACACTTTATATTCAGACATAATTGTAAACCATGACTACAGAATGAGTATTTTTTTCCTGGAGTGAAGCTTCATCTTATCTTAAAATTTTAACATATTTTACAAAATTTTTAACAATTTTAACAATGAGTTTGATTAGGAAAACAAAATTAACCTGTTTGAGCATGTGGAATAGCAGGCTTCTCCGTAAGAAATGTCATCACTGACTTGGTGATACGGTGCTATGCTTCACAGTAATAGGAAAAGCTCTTTCCAGTCCAGACGGTGGGATGCCAGCTGCCTTCCTGCAAGCAATCTGTAGCTGTTTCCAGCAGAGTACTCTCCAGTACTCAGTAGTGTTGGTGTCTGATGCAAAACCATCATGGGAAAAGCTAACATCAAGCAGGGGATAGACCTGATCCAGGGGATAGACCAGGGGAAACAACCTGTACGGATCCTTCAGAGTGAGATACAGGAATGGCAAAAATCCCCTGTGACTGACGATCTGTGTACTTCTGCCTCAAAATTTCCATTAATGTCCCTGGGAATGTGCAAGATCTCAGATATTTCCTCACATCAAGTGGACACAGTTTAATATTGTCCATAGACTTGGGACAGCGACACATTTTCACATGTAGGCAAGTAGTTGCACTCCAAATCACACTGGAGCACTAGCTCTTCTGGTCGTTGATCTAATTCTCCAGCTTTTAAATTTTGTCTAGCCCCAGAAATGTTCTCCTACAGTATCAAAAGTGGTGGAAATGAAAAACATTTAATCTTGCATCTAATTAACACAATATTACAAACATACCACTCTTTGCAAGCAAATATGCCTGGCATGAATTCTTCTTTCCTAACAGCAAACTGTCTTGGGATGTGTGCAACGTAGAACTTTGCCTATAATTACAATCATATGGGTTGAAACTACATAACCAGAGATTATAGCCCTGCTTCTCCAGGGGACGGGGTATTAGCTTTCTCTCCACAGACTCCGACTGCATGGCCCAGTGTCGCATCACTATTACTCACCCTATTGAAGCCCATCGTGTTTTAAACGCATAAAATCCCAATCATATCTTTACAGGAGTATGAGCATAAAGCGAACCACAGTGCATCTGGCACTGCTCGCACAAGGAGATGCATGTCTTCGTGCTTCCAATGCGCACCCAATATACTACGGGTGTGTGTTTCACTGTGAAAGTGAAACTAGACAGAATGCTGTTTAAAGAATAAAGTAAGGTGACATCACTCCGTTCGCCTACTAAATTAGAAGTTTACTCATTGCCCCTTCAGGTCTCAGCTGACCCGATCTGGATTTTAACCAGCAAGTAAACAAGCCCTATTAACAACCCTCTTCAACACCACTTCTAGCAAGATGCCAATATGCTTATAGCTAAACAGTATTTCAGACCATCAGCACCCAGTCGCTAATTTAAAAACTGACCTTTTGCATTTACCATGTGGATGAGCCTGGTAAGTCAAAGGACAAGGAAAAATCTTATAAAAAAGAAGAAAGACAGCTGCCAAGACTGCGATCGGATCAACTTCAGAGTAAGTCTGCAGGACAGAGTGGCATTTGCAAAGGCACCGAAGCTCTCCCGTGGCATCAGGCTGGTGGTGGTGACAGAGCCATCTGTCCTGTCTTTTTTGCCCTTTCCTGTCTGCCATTAATTTTCCACAAAGGCTCCAAGCGACAGTCCCCTCATAGTGACCATACTTGGAAACAAGGTGTATGACAGGCAGGGGGAGAATGGCAATAATCTCCGAGAGCTCCCGTGTTACAGCTTGGGAAAAAATAGCTGAGACTTTGCAAAGTAGCGAAGAAGAGGTGAAAACCGAGAAGATCTGCTGACAGGAGGATTCAGCAGGCACGCACTGCCTCATTACGTGCGCCTTTGAATCGGGGCGCAGGAGCGGAGGCGTGCTCGCCTTGTGCACGCCTTCCTGCCGACAGTAAACAAGTGAGTATTTCTGGAGCAGCTGCCTGGGTAAGGGGAGAGGTGCCTGCTGCCATCCCGCAGAGCCACCGTTTTATGGGAGCGGGTATCCTACTCTCCTGAAACTCGCTCATTTCTTGCGCTCACCGTGCCAGGCCTTCATTCAGCAACCCGTTCCTCGGGGCAGAAGCCCGTGTTTGAAGTTCAGATGTTTTGCCGAGCCGGGTCTGCAACAAGGAGGGCTGCGTGCCATCCTTTGCCTTTCAAAATGAGCAACCATGAACCTGATCTCGAGCACAGCGTGCACAGAAATTAATATAGTTTGCTTTGTGTTCACATCAGTGACACACGCGCAGGCACTGCTGCGTGGCCAAGCGTGTATGAAATGGGCTCTCTACTTGGAGCAGAGGCTGTTTCATCTAGTGTTGGTTCATGGTTACCACGGGAGGTTGCACAGGCTGGCTCCTGGAACACACCTCGCTCCTATCA
Organism: Chionis minor; assembly: GCA_013398295.1. Classification (NCBI taxonomy): domain Eukaryota; kingdom Metazoa; phylum Chordata; class Aves; order Charadriiformes; family Chionidae; genus Chionis; species Chionis minor. The sequence continues at coordinate 77,525 of VZSF01009518.1, read as the reverse complement.
TTGCTGAAAATCTTGCTGTATCCAAAGACTAAGTCCTGCAGTCTCTGCCAAGAGGCTTCCTCCAAACTGGTTTTAGGACAGAAATGCCTTATTGACTCTTGAAGATTTTGACTGCATGCCTCACCGCATGCGACTTACCCATGGAGGGGGTGAGGACTGGGTGTTTAATATGACTGTGGCTGTACCCAGTGATGGCTACTTCCCCAGCCTTTACTCCCATTCCACGCTACTCTCCTCATGACCCCGTAGGATAAATGAGCCCATATGATGAACTCACATTTTTACTTCACATTATTTCTGTTGCACTGCAGACATACTAGTGGTTTGGCAGGAACACAGGGACATGCCTTCAAGTGACTTGTGTAGATATTCATGACAGCAGATAAGGCCTAGTATTTCCCAAAATCGGTGACTTTACTCTTGCTTTCTTCCTTTCTATTAAGAAAAGGAGGGAGAGATGTAAATTATATTTTCCTGACAATGCCTGTTTTGCTTCCAGTAGGAATAATCTTTGTCGTGGTTTGGCCTCAGCCGGCACAAAGAACCACGCGGCCGCTCACCCAAACCTCGCAGCAGCGAGGGAAAATTGGAATAAAAAGGCAAAAACTCGTGGGTTGAGATAAAAAACAATTTAACAGAACAACAAAGAAAAATCGACAAAACAACAATAGTACTGGCAGAGGAATGTATAAATAGGGGTACCGTACCGACGCGCACCGACCGGACCCGGACCGTCCCCGCCCGCTCCCAAACTGGGAACTCCCCTCCCCGGCTAGCTCCCCCTAAATACTGGGAATGGCGTCACGTGGTGTGGAATACCTGTGCTGGGCCAGATATTAACCCTGTCCCTGCCGGAACCAGGACATCTTCAATTCCTCTTTCAATTCAACTTCAGAGATAGCCTCTGCTTAATAAAGTTGAGCATGTCTCTCTCTTGTAATAAATATGTTCTAACGTTATGTGACAAAATGAACCATGGCATGGTTAAACCAAGTGCTCAAAACAGCTTATTTGCTCCGCAGTTTATTTCATGTGTTTTTTTTGATCCCCCAGGTAATTTCTGCTGGCTTCTAGTTAGAGCTAAAGGTGCAAAATTTCTGGAAGTTTTGAAGCCCCAGGAAGAACGCTTCTTCCCAAGGTTTTTCAGGTTTTCTTGTGGTTATTTATCTTCTAGTAACTGAAGTTTGAAATGTCAATGTGGACTACTTGTAATCAAACCAAAATTTTCTTAATTTTAAGAATACGAATTATACTGTTTAGTTAGAAAATCAGGTATGTGTTTCTAGTGGAAATAGGGGAAATACTAGTGTTTAATCCTGGGTGGTTTAAGAATACAAGAGGTACAAACTTTGAAAGAAAGGTAATGTCTTTTAGCTACTTGTCTAAAGTAGCTCTTCCGAAAACTTTCGTGTTTATATATGTGTTCTTTGGGTTTGAATAATGAAAACAGGGCTAATAGCTAATACTTAACTTTACTCCATGAACACGTATGTAGAGATATTTTTGTATTGCTAACACTGCACAAGATTAAGTCAAATGACCTAAGGAATAGAGGAATTTTAATTACACAAAGTACAAGTTTTCCAGTGAAGTAACACCATATGAAAGGCTTAATTTTTATAGAAGGAAAATTAATTGCTTGATTTTCAGCAGCTACATCCTTTAAGAAAACAATCTAGAGGTTGTCTCACTTTTCCTTCCAAGAGAAAGTATCTCTTCTGTGTGGAAAATATTTCCTTTCAATTTTTCCAAAGTTTTCAGTTTTTTGCACAGCCACCAATGGGGGAAAAAAAAGAAAAAAAAAAAAAAAAGAAGAAAACAGCTTCATATTCTGAAGTTTCCAGGTTTTCTCCCAGACCCTCAGACCTTTAAGCAGCCTGCAGGAGCCCAGCAGAAGTTCTGTATCTCCCGTGTAGTGATCAGCAAAGAGAATGTCGCTGGTTGGAGTGTGCGGCAGCTGTATGAGAAGGCAAAGACTGATGGTGTTACCTTGCCTCTTCCTCTTCACTCATCTGGAAGCTGCTGTGGAAATAATCCTGTACCCTGAAGAAATTGTGGCCGTACTTGGCTAACACTCAGGATTCACTCAGATGTGACATTTTTTGTGTCATCGTTATGTGTGTGGACCTGCTCAAAGTTTAGATCTGATTTCAAGCCTTGGGAGTGTTGAGATGTGCAACAGCTGATGTTTGGAGATGCCATTGACTAGGTAGCTTTGTAGGTAGTGTCCAGTGTAAAAAAATTAAACCACAGTTGACTGTTCTGCCTATGCTAAGGTAGGCTGCCCTTTGAATCCCCTTCCAACTTTTTTATAGATATGTGAGAGAGGTTCAGGGTTGGAATCAGATCCAAGTAATATGGATACGTGCTAGCGAAAAGGTGTTGAATATGACACTAATCGCTGCTTGGCTACTGATGTATGAGGTGTTTTTATTTTCCTCCCTTTATGTCATTAACATTAGCATTAGCATTAGCACTATCTGTCTGTTAAAGGGGAAGAACCCATGGCCAGGAAGAACATAAGCAAACACCCTGCCCTTGAAGGAATGACTAAGGTGAAAGGTCTGGGGCCATCAGCAATGGCTTTGCTGTCATGGGGTGGCCTGTGACCACTAACTATATGTGGCCAGAAAGGCTTGGGCTGTGCCCCATGCTTTGAGGCAGTCTGTCCGGCAGAGAAGAGAACGTGTGACAACCATCCGTGTCCTTGGGGACTCCTGGCCTCATCCTTGGGTTGAAATCCACCTCCAGTGAGTCAAATCTGAATGGGGATATCCCATTCTTCCTTCCTCTGGCTTACAGCCTGGAAAAATCCCAGAGCTCAGCTCCCTCTCAGCAGTCTGGGTCTGCAAGGGCTGGAAATTCCCCCTTAGTGGAAACTGTGTCACAGGGTAGCACACCCTGGGGCTGACAGCAAGTTTTGTGTCCAACCGCTGGGCAGGGCCAAAGGAAAAGCCTGTGTCATCTCATCGGGAATAGGGATGGGCTGGGAATGAAGGAGCTGCACCAGGAAGTTCACTTGTAACTGCACGGGATCTGCTTGCCCTGTGAGCCCTCGGTGGCGGCTGGGAATGCCGGTGACCGCACAGCTTTGTAGGCTGACTCGCAGCGTTATATTTGCTGGAAAAAATTAAACTGGAGTTGACTTGCTCGGGTAGGTTGCCCTGTGAACTACCTTTCAGCTTCTTGGGAACGTAGCAGCAGTGGGTTAGGGCTGTGAGGCTGAACATTTCTTGATTTTAGGAGAGGGTCTTCCAGCTAATTCATACAGCCTTGCAATGGAAAATTTCATTTTTCCAGATGATGCAATAACTTTGCAAATCAACAGTTATTTTGCACATGCCTACATTAAAGTAATATACAGGGAAACTTTTTTAATTTTTAAGGTTTTTAAGATTTTTTTCTAATTTGCAAGATGGGGAAAGGGTTACCAACATACGTGAAAAAATATGAATTAATAGCTTATAATATTGAAAGCTCTGAAATATCTTACAGCACAACACATTGGAGACAAACACCAGAAATGAGAAAATTGGTGGTTACATGAAGCATTCAGTTAAGTACAAGCTAACAAGATCTAATAGCGTGTCTGTTTTGTTGCCACCACTTACCTTATTGTGTCAGGGCCATTTCCATCTACGGCTTGGGCTTGAATTGGGGGACACAATGAATTTAAAATATGAGTCCCTACAGCTGAAGCTGAAGAGCTGCTTTAACATATCTCTATCCACAGTGAAGTGGGCCCACACACAGCAACTGATTACACAGATATTAAATCTCATTTTAAAATTAGATGATCTTTAATATTGTGTATTATTTATGGCCTGAATGTTGCCCCAAACTATCCTGGAACATGTGCAATGAAAGGACCTTACAAGCAAATGCACCAAAATCTGGGCTACTGGTCATCAGGAATTTCTTCTTGCTGCTGATGCTAGACTACATCTGGCAGTGCTAGTGCAAACGGAATGTCCAGATGCACGGAAGTGGCCCGGAAAATGCAGGCAGTTTTGGATTTATGTGGTCATGTAGACAAGCATAGGCATGTTGCTCCTCATAGTCTGGACTGTGTGTTGTCCATCACTTGGAGTGAGCCATCTCAGTTATCTGAAAGGACCTTCAATATCCTAAAGAGTCCACATTGACTCTAGTCAGAGATGGAAAAATGAATGTTCACAGGAAATCTCGAAAGTGTGCTCTCTGGAGAGCATAATACTTGAACTGACTCTTTACCAAAGCTGCATACTGAGATCAAAGTCATGGAGAGTTCACAGAGTTCCTGCGACAGGACTGTTCACATGACTTTGTCAAACTGAGAGTTTGAGGCAGTTTTGGCCTAAGGAGTGTTTGTAAAATTCATTCTTTAACCAGTTTCACTCAGTTAGATGTGTTTGAGAGAAGCCTGTTGCTTGACTGTAAGCTGTAGGGCTCCACTTCGTTTGCTAGAATGGGAGCAGCAGATAGGCAGAGAGAGAATAAAACCACCCAGGAGGGTGGATATGCAGTTAGAAGATGAAGTTACATTTGCATAAAATGAATGGAAACCTCTGGTCCAGGCCATCTATGATCATACCACATTTGGTACCTGAGGTGGCTGTTTGGTTGGAGAAAGCTTGGAGCACCTACATGGCTTGAGGCACCAAGAAATTATATTATGTACTGTGGGTAACACATGTTAGATTATAGCCCAGGAGCTATCCTGTACAAGGGGAGGGTTGGATTTGACAAGTGAACTGAAAGGAGATTTAGAGATCTTGGGACAGATACAGTGATGCACGAATAGAAGTTCAGGAGGACATTGCTTCATGGTTATGTAATGGAATTGGTAGCTGTCTATAATTGTCCAGCTGGACTACTTAAATGAACTGAATAACTAATTGAACCTGTCTCATGTTATAAACTTTCTTCATCTGGGCTTTTTTTCAGTGATCCCTGTAATGTCATCTTGGCTAATTTTAGCTGCCATTTTCCCCTTGAAAGTATTTACCAACACGGTGCCCTCAGTCTGTTGTAGCAGAGGAAGTTGGGGCTGCAGGACGTCTCTCCAGGCTGAATGCTCTGCTGTCAATGCGATCAAATTATAAGTAGCCCCACTAATCTGCCTATCATCAGAAATAGCCAAAGAAAAATGCACAAATGTAAACATAAAAGGGAACTCTCATAATTTGCATACTTGTCATAGTTCACCATAAATCAGCCTAAATGCCAGCAGGCTTGGTCTTTTTGACACGATCTGGAGGGTAGCTTTGCTTGTTAACATCTTATCTTCTCACAAGATACCGCATATTAGTAAAGTTAATTGACTAATCATTTTCATCACTGGGAGTGTAAGTAAATAATTCCATCTATTTCTACCTAGGCTTCTGTTTACGGTCCGAGGGTGCCAAGCATTCAGACTAAATGAAAATATACCCTCTAGTAACCATGCACGGCATCCCCCATAACAAGCTGCAGAAACTCTCCAAAGCATTGCTGTTATGTTGTGGGGAATCCTGAGAATCTTAGGCTTAACTCACCATGCCGGCCAGCCTCCCGCAGGGCCGGCCAGGCAGAGACTGGGACGGCGGGGGGATACATCTGGGCAGCCCCGTGTTAGAGCACCAGCATCTGTCATTTTTAGGGAAAGGGGGCAGGTCTGCAAATAATGAAGTAGCGGTGGCTGGGAATGTGTATGAGACGATGTGGTAACACGTGCTTCAGCTAGATGAGAGGAGCTGGAGGGTTATCTAATAGCTAATATTTTCCATCTTTTGACTGTCCCCGCATAATCAGCCATAAATATTTTGTTCCTGTGACCAGTTTTTCATAATGGTGGGGAAGGGAAATTTGCTGCTTCTTCTTCCATCCATGTCTTTGCCATCTGGTGCATTAAAGAAAAATGGACTGTGAATTAGACTTTGGCTGTTCTTGTGGTTTCAGTGACAAAACTTCTTTGGTGGGGGTGAGAGTTAGTAGTCCTGAACTTTTGCTTTAACTTGTGATGAAGATTTTGTGATGTAGGGGCAAGTTGTCAAGTTGCTAGCTTCCCGTTTGTCCTACAGGAATACAGGACTGTTTTTTTTGCAGCTGTATCTCAGAATGAGTTAGGGATTGTTTGTTATCTCCAGATTGCCTGTTTGATGTGCTCTGTTCTATTTCTTTCTTTGTGCAAAATCTTTGCACTTTGTCTAGAAAAGTGTCTCGGATTTTCTTTGCACATTGTATGTCTAAAAGATACAGCCTGGATGGACACTGTCACGGGTTCCCACCACGCTGACCCATTTGTATGACTTGCTCCAGAAACCTTTCCCTTCACGCCTCCCCCTCCCATTCAGAGGACAGCGGGGTCCTGTGCTGGCTGATGTATATCCCTGCTCACTTTGGTCCTGGTTCTTTCTGCCGTGACTTCTGCCTTCAAAGGTTTTGACCAGTGCCAGGAGATTTTTGCCATGCATGACCACCTGGTTTGGGACCACCAACTCGTTTTCCTCACTGAGAGGCAGCGACTGCTGACTGTGCCCAAGGCTGACCTCCCTCACACCCAGAATTTACGGGTGAAAGGCATGTGCGGAAATGGGGAGGCCGGAACAGTTGATTTCCTGACAGACTGTGCCAACCTGGCTGGTGTCAACAGCTCTTGCCCACTCTCTTGTGTTAACCAAACTAAAGCCTGCCTTTTTCTACTCATTAGGTCACGAGAAGGGATGATAGCTAATTGCTTCTGCACAAAAAGAACTTTACAGAACAGCTTTTTTAGATTTAAAAAGCTGAATTGTAATTGAGAAAAGGACCTAACCACACACTTAAGTATTCCTACATTCATCTGCATTTAAGGAAGGGCTTTCCTCAAATGCAGGTAAGTGGGGACCTAAACACTTAGTTAAGTGTTTCTAGTAATGAATATTTTAGTACACGGAGCCAGAGAACTTGCGATTTTGTGCCCTGAATTTTTAAACTGTATTTCACCAAACAAAAAGGGAACTTATACTTTAAAGAAATAATAAATAAATCCAATGTATGTTATCTGACATCTATAGCACCTTCAGATTTACAAAAAGCTCTTATATTAATACCCTAAATCAAGCTCTGTTGAAGCATGTTTAGCTTATGGATGGCCTTAGTCTGAGAGATCTGTACCACTTTTCTTCTCATTTTAGCATGCAAAAAATCTCTTATGTGGCTACATCAAACCACAATCTTATATGCAAGTCATATTTGCTTCAGACCAAGTTGTCCTCTGAGGAGCAAGGTTGTGTAAAAAGTATGTGAGGGAGGGAGCTAAATGTAACATTTAATGGGAAGTCCTTTCAAACCCTCTAGCAGCTGGAACAAATGGGGACAGACAGGGTTGTGAAATGTGAGCCTACAAGATCTCCACTGAGAGATATCCATTCCACTTTGTCCTCCCAGGCCTTACTTCCCAGAGAAGTTGTGTTCTTTTCTTTAAATCAGTTCAGATATTTACAGAGAAGAGCAGTACCACAGTGATTTCTTTCCAAAGGTCGTTCCTGATATCCAAGAAATGTTCTTTCCAAATAGAGAGAGTGCTTCAGGCTGTCGGCTTTCTGAGGTAGAGGGTTGCTTCTTTTTTCTACCCGGTGCAGTGAATGGATTTCTGGCTGTGATTTGATTCCCACAGAAAACAAAGAAACATTTTTTTTTTATGGGTCCTTAATGAAATGAGCTTTAATAATAGAAGTTTGTTGCATTAGAATTGGTAACAGTTTACCCTTAGACCATCCTTAGTGATATAGCAGGTATTAACAGAATAACAGCATCTTAGGCACAGCTTTCTGTGGAAGGACAGCACAAATTATTGTAGCCAATGAAAGAGAGGATATTTTAATAAAGAAAAAATGTCTGCAGATGAGCATATACTGCAGGTTTCTGAGTCTAGTTCTGAACTGTTTATGGAATGGACACTGAACACTGTGCCATCTGAGCACTGAACATCTAAACTTCTATGAACATCTGAACTATAAACATCTGAACAGTTTATACATTGGGGAAATTAAGTAGAGACACTTCTGTATGTTTTTCCTGATCAGAATTCAAATTTTGAGTCCTATGTAATCAACCACCTCGAATAATGGGAAATACGCTTTTTTACTTTGCTAGTATCAGAGTAACTTTGTGTCAAGCTTAGTACGGACACCCACTGCAACAGTGCCAGCCTAATTCAGGTTACTGACTACCCTGCTGCCCTGGACACAGAGGACCCCGAATACGCTGAAAGGAGCAAAGTAGCCCCAGAAAGTAGAGAGGGCAAAGGAATTCCCCTGGCTGGCAAAAAGAAAATCTTTTGACTTCAGAGTGGTGTACGGAAAGGAGAAGGAGTCGGGAAAAAAAGACGGTCCATTGATTCAGCCATGAAGAACTGCAGACGTTGTGAAGACTAAGGAGAAGTGCAGCATTCTGGGATGCTGTGAGGATTTAGTCATTTGGATCCTGTGCTTGCCTCTGGGTAATGAGGCATTGCAGACCAACTACTTTGCATGGATCAGATTTATTATTTTCTTGGCCACCCAGCTGGCTGGAAGATGGCTGGCTGAGAAAGACTTTTGGACCTAGTTTGGTGTACCGCACCTTTGATGTTTATGTTGTTTCCTTCTCCTAATAATATCTGAACTGGAAATATCCCTGATTGCAAGATTAGGAAAAAAATAAAGAGTAGGGAAAAAATATAGCAGGCCAGCAAAGGAATTTTTATGATGAAAAGCACTTCCTTAAGATTGTTCCCTAGTGGCTAAGCTGCTTTGGTGACTACAAGAGCAAGCAGGGAACTGGGTATACTGGGAAGCCTTAAGTGCAAACTAAGGGCACTGCAGGCTGTTCTGGGGAAGCTGGAGGCATTTATAGCTGAGATGCCCAGGAGAACACCTGAAACCTGCACTGGGCTCAAAAACAGTGTTACTGTTTCATTAACTGCATTTATAGCAAGGCAAGATGCTTAAGAACAAGAAGGGAAATTTCCTTTAAATCAGAAGTAGTACCATTCTTGACTCTCTACTAACATTCTCAGCCAATTAGACAAGGAAGAGAAGAATACGGATGGACTGCTGTATATTTTCATTTTTGTACAACAAACTTTAGTCAACGTACCCACAGTATGTAAACATTATATCAGCATATAGTTAGAAAATGGCATACAGCTGTAAAATAATGCAGATGCTCTTCTACCTGACATAGTCTTTAAATTACATTAGTGTTTCCACCAAACAAGATGTTACTTCTGTGAGCATCTTTGCTTGCAAATACTGTGCCCTTCCAAAATTAAAGCTCTTGGTCTTCAAGTAGTGAAAGCATATTATTGCTGAAAATACAAAGAGGTGGTATCCCTCCTTTCACGCAAAATTCAGTGCAATCTTAACGAGAGTGTCAGGATCATAATGATAGCTTTTATGTGACTGCAACAATACATGTGCTGCATAGAATTAATTATAGAGAAGTGAAGTGTGTGCGTGATGTCAGCCTGGAAATATCTAATCAAGATGTCTGCTGGTAGGTTACCTTCAAACATGTAACCTACTTAACCTGTAGCATAATGAGGATAACTGTAAAGCTTCAAGTAGCTTCCCAGCAACTCTGGCTATTGTTTGGAGATTATTTATGTTTAGCTACTCTGTACAAAACTCCAACACGCGATGCTCTCACCTGCCTGGGTGATTTACTGTTGACTCATAATGGCGATTTGCTTTAGCAAAAATGAGCTAGTATTTGTATGCTTTTCTAGTGAATTTGCCCAGAACTTATTTTTGGCTGCTTGAGAAAGCAGTCTAAACCAAATTTCATACCTTGCCACCCCTCTCCCTGGACTTGAGATAATGGAGGGCTCACTGAGTACTGGAAGTGCCGAGTTCGGTCCTGCTTGACTCAACAACTCAACAGGTAAATTACAGAGCTGTGTCTGGAGAGCCTCTGTTTGCCCACTGTCCCAAGAGATAGTTGTGGGTGGTTTTCCTGGCTGTGGATTGGTATTGTGAGAACTAGTTAACTGACTCCTCCCTTGTATGTTTTCACTAATATGATCTTGTCAGATTTTCCCTATTTACAAAATTCTATCTAGTTAGAGTCACCTTTTGCTAAGTAATTTACCAGCACAGTTCTAGAGAAAGTCTTTCCTTAAGGATATCATGTCTATTAGGTGCGTATAGAGGGGGAAACTACACATCCAGCTGTAAGCCAAATATTACAATTTAATAGCCATTCATGTTGCTTTTATCTAATATTTGGATGGGTAATACCAAATCAGGTGATATAATTAACAAGCAGATGGATAATACCTGGGGAAGGCGTTCGTGCTTGGTAAAAGATTGCCACGGAGCCTTGGACTGGTAGGTAGTATGTACGAGATTGGATCTTCCTGTGCCTAAACTGCCATCACCACCAAATGGGTCAGTAACTTGGTGAGAAAAACGAGACTTTATCTTTAGGATTCTCTGTATGTCTTCTTTAATTCTGTTTCATGCTGCAGGGTCAAAAACACTTACCAGGACTTGCTTCAGCTGAGCTCTCAAAGCCTGACTTAGTTTCCTTTTTCTGAATGTAACATACACAGAGCAAGCAACTCTAAAACAACAGACAAAGATCATTTAAAAAACCCAAAAAGTCATTCTGGGACAGATACTATGCCAAGTATCTACTGATTGGGCTAAATGGGCAAATTACATGTATCTCAGTGTTTACATAGTCACTACCTTGTAGACTCTATTGTAGCTCTGTGGCAGCCTATAATAGCTGCCTCGGAACAGGCCTGGCAACACCATTTTTCCAGGGTCAATTTTTTTGTAGTTACTCATCCAGAAATTAGCCATTCAGCTGGTCAATATAATTACCAGTTATGTTGTAGCAGAGAAAACACCAGAGGAGGTTGCCCCAACTTAGAACAACTGCAGGGGCATGGTGGCTGTCTCAAACCTAGTCTGTAGTACACTGATTAATAAGGGATCTATTGTATTGGAAAGGTGTTTACAGTCAAAAGGAATGAAATAGGATACAGATAATTAGGATGGCCATATTACTGGAAAAGAAATAGGGAGCAACCTCCTAATTCCATTTGAAGCTAATTAGGTGGCCTGTCACTTTGATAAGATGTTTGAGCTCACAGAATCTGCTTTGTTGAGGGTATTTCTTCTTTAATTGGCCTGTCAATTACAATTTGCTGTGAAATGCTGCAAACTGCTTACAGCCTGTTTTCAGCCTGTCTTACAAAATAGGTTCCAGAAACTGGGTTTCCTTTCCTTTCCTTTCCTTTCCTTTCCTTTCCTTTCCTTTCCTTTCCTTTCCTTTCCTTTCCTTTCCTTTCCTTTCCTTTCCTTTCCTTTCCTTTCCTTTCCGCACCTTCCCGCACCTTCCCTTCCTTTCCCGCACCTTCCCTTCCCGCACCTTCCCTTCCCTTCCCGCACCTTCCCTTCCCGCACCTTCCCTTCCCTTCCCGCACCTTCCCTTCCCTTCCCTAAAATCCATTAAAATACATGCTGGTTGTTATTCTCCTGGTTTAACTGTTTTTGCTATTCACTTTGACACCTTGAGGACTGAGTCTTCCACAACTGAAAATCTAGGAGTTATGCTCATGATGCAAGTTGCAATGGAAAAAATGAGATATAAATTGAATATGGAACATGGGACACAGTGTTGCTTCTTCCTGGGGTGATGAGCTGAGAATGATAAAACTGAATGAGAGAAGCAGCAGAATAGGTGCCTTACTGGAACAAGACATTTTTGACACTATTAAGGGTTAGCTGAGAGACTGAAAATTAGCAAGTACTTTTTAGAGGGAGAATGGAAATAATCGAGCATGAAATAGCAATCTATTGAACTCTGGTAACTTGATGTCTTGATTTAGGCAACTGCTTTACAAGCTTCACAACTTAATGCCAGCCACCCTGCACTTTTTATGGTAGTTCGCTAGTTACTCAGATGAGGCACGGTCACCATGTGATAAAACATTAACAGCTGACTCAAAGGAACGCTTGGTCAAAGCAAAAGCAAGTGTTTTCCATGTTGGTATTATTTGTTTCTGTTTTCCTGGCTGAGAAAAAAACTTTGGCTAAATGCAAGGGTGCTGTATGCTCTTGCTGAGGGGCAGTTTTCCTTTAGCAAGCCAAAACCCAGTAGAATTTACTGTGAGCTTACACTGTTGGCAAAACCAATAGTGCTAACCAGTACATGAATTTAATTCTTGTGTTCCAGGGCATGCAGCTTCTGTATTCTCACAGAGCTAGAGTAGGCAGTATCTAGTCCCTCTTCTTGTCCTCTCCCTTTGCACTCTTTAGGTGGTATGGAAGTTATTTTTAAAGGGATTTCTATAGGGAAATCACCCTTGCTTTCTCTCCAATGACAGTAAGTGTTCTTTGACTTTGTGTGAAATTAAATGGGTGCCATAAATCCAGGAATAGGTATGTTATGGATGTGGATGTCAAAGCCTAAGTCACTATTGGCTTCTAGTAACTCTCATAATTATTGAAACTATTTGAGGTTTCTGGCTAAGCCGAATCCTGTTTCTCTCCTCTTACAAATTGCAGCAAAATGTCCTGATCTTAGGAGGTGTGAAGCATGTTTTGCAAAATGGCATTTGTTTGAAAGCACTCAGCCCCGTCTCAGATCTGAATGAAGAACAGTCTGCTTTAAGATTTTTTCCAAAGTTAGAATTAGGTAGAGAAATAGTCATTTCCTCTCCCGATTTCCTCTCCTTTTTTCCCAAGGCCAGGTTCTATTAACACATATTCAGCAACTTTCCTCTGCAACAAAATGTTTATGTGTTTGTGGCCTTTGCTTCATTTTCAGACTGTAACAGTTCAGCTGGAAGAGACCTACGATGATTATCCGGTCCAACAGGCATTTTAGGTTTTTGCCATGACTGAGTTGAAAAGAAGTGGCTGCAACCACAGTGCAGAGTAGTGACTACTCTACAATCACGGCCACCCAGCTTCTGGTGCCACCACCGTGCATGGACATGGAAAGCTTGCCACTTATTCTAGTGCTATGTCTAGCGGTGTGACTTAAAATTTGATTTGGGTAGGAGAATTAAAAAAGCTAAATAAAATGATGACTCAAAACCCTGCGCGTTCTCAACCCCTTGAATAGTTGTTTACACTCCTACTTTTACTATAAATTGGTACCTCATGGCTTCTTTGTACAAGACAGTGAGCTTGTCTAGCGGGATGACCTAGTTATTTTTAAAGCCCGCTTATGTCAATGCTCTCTGTCCTGTGACCATGTTGGCCACCATTATTTCAGGGTGAGGTCAGTCGTCTTCTTTGCTCGGGCCGCTTTCCAGTTTCTCAACACCTGCCTTGAAAGTGACAGCTCTATGGGTGTCCTCATAAATTACAAATCATGTGCCTCTGCCCTGATGCCTTGGGACAGGCACAAAGTTAGAAACTGTCCTGTAACCCAAGCCCCGGGGCTGCTGCATGGGACAGCTGAGCGGCAGGCAGCGAGCCGCAGCAGCGGGGGGCCGGCTACGCCGCAGAGCCGGCCAGCGGCCAGGCTGGCGCGGTGGAAACTCTGCGCGCGCCGCTGCCAGCGGGCACGCGGCTGTGCCCGGCGGGAGCCAGGGCCGGTCCCCAGGTAGGGGGTCTTCCCCCACAGCAGAAGCCAAGGGGCTAACAAGGGGGTGCGGAGGGGCTTGGGCAGCACCTCTGCGCTCGCCTTCCCGGGGGCGAGGGCGGGGATGGGACAGGGAGCAGGGAGAGGGGCTTTCCGCACTGAATGGGCAATCCTGTGCACGGCCATCACTATCCCTTGCCACCTCCCAGCTCCTCAGCTACAGCTCTGGTGTAGAGTCGACCACAGCGCTGATTCAGTGATGTGTTTTTCCTTCTTCCAGCGTGCACCACAGACACTCAGCCAGCACACGCACGTGCTCCATAGATTGACACAGCCCTAAAGCTTGAATTCACCAAAACAGTTAGGTGCTCCCCTTCCCCCGCTCCTAGCTGCTTGATCTACCCTGCTCTCACCACCCTCACCACGAAGGATACACCCACCTGCAGGGAAACTGTTAGACAAGTCAGACAAGCTGCAAAACCCTGCTGCCCTAAGCTGTCTGCTCCTTCCCCAGATATATTTTGTTCCCCTCTGTCGCAGGGTTCATGCTCAGCAGTGCCCAAAGTCTGGGGAGCAGCACCTGCCATATCACAGCACCACGGTCCTCTCTCAGCTCCATAGCTGCAGGTGTCTGACATAATTGCTCCCTAATTTGCTCCCTAATGGACTGGTATGCTGTGAGATCCCGGCACATGAGATCCCGGCATGGAAAAGCAATACAAGCACTGAAAGGAGCAGAGGTTGATCAGGCATCCTTTTCAACCCACCTGTGTGCTGACTCCAAAGACATCAGCAAAATCTGCTGCTCTGTTGGCATGGGACCCTTAGCCGCATGGCTAGACTGCAGTAAAGTGGAACCCTGAATTTTTTTAAATGATCCACGAGGTGCATTTTAACAGAGACTGATTTCTCTCTTCTAGCTCATGAGCACCTTTTCTGGTGCTTTTGACCACGGGGTGGGATGTACGGTTGATGCTCTTGTCCATTCATCAATAAGAGAAGGCTGCAGAGGGGTGCTGATCAGAGCTGCCTGTAAGCATGCACCACCTTGCTTTCTTTTGATTTTAGATTCATGTAAAAATAAATTGTACTTCCTTACGGCTGTGCTTCTGAATACTATGAATATTGATTTCCAAGGGAAAGACTCAGCTGGGACTGATAAGCAGCCTGCAAAACAGATTTATTTGCTTTGTGAAATAATAAGGTTATGCCTCTTGGGGTTTTTTTGGCCACAGATAGGTCTCAGATTGGCTGACTGAAGGTGGATGAGTGTGACTCCAAAGATTATTTGCTCTAAGTTTTTTAACGTTGGCTGCTCCAATTCCTGCATGTGATTTATCTTTCCAAGCACACTGTATAGTATGGGTTTTTCACCCTAGATCTGGTATGGATGATATTTTTCCTTCTAGAGGATGGTACCTTCTCCTCAAAAAAAACCCCATCTGTGATCTCCCGCCAACTCAGGGTAGACCTTGTAGGGATTTCCCAATCCAATTTTGTTTTATGCACTTCTTGAGCACACTGTGTTTTTTTCACAGTAGTGAAAATGTACCTTGGCATAAAAACATGCCATACTGAAGGAGCTGTTAATCAGAATGACATGAGGTAGTGGCTTGGGGCAGTTACCACCCAGTGTTTCTGCAATAGAGACCGAACACTTCTGCAGTCATTTCCCAGTCCCAGTCAGTACTTCCCATACTGTATCTCAAAATACATGCACAAGCATCTATTGGAGTTGGAGTGCTACTGATAGTGCACGGTGTACTTTGGCAAGTTTTTTGGTATGCATGTTCCTTGAGATCCTTTTAGCTATTCTTCAAGTTCTTTTCCTCTTCTTCTCCCAGCCCTGTTAGCAACTGCCGACATTGAGGACTCCAAGTCCCTTCTTCCAGCTGGCAGCTGCAACAGCAGTAAGAGTATGGACAAACATGGTTTGAGGTCTTCTGCCTTAAAAAACATCTACCACCCCACCCCCACATCTGGTGACATTCTCTAGGAAGACAGGACAATCCGGACAAAACAGTAGTTACATAATATTCAATTTCCATCATATAAGACATGCACACACACACAAAGCCTGAAAAGGGTTTCTTTAGGTGGTAGTATCAACAGGTGCCAGGAAGATACCTGAATCTGGAAGAAAATACACCCAAGTGATTTCCTGCTGAAAACAGGGGAAAATTAATCTTTTCCTGCAATGAGGTTTTGAAATTGGAACCTGATGATCACAAAGGATGCACAATCCTGTTTTGGCAGGGAAAAATAAAAGAAAAAAGTATGAGAAGTTGAAGCTCGCCCTGAAGGCTGAACATCTAATTTGTTCTATCCAGTTCCACCTCTCTTCTCCTTTCTTACTTTCTCACTGTTTCAGGAAAAGGCTAGGTGGGGTTTGTCACATCTCTGGTCTGAATTTTTGCTGGATGTGAGGGAATTCCATGAACGAACTCTAGGTATGGCAAGGGAGGAGAACCCTAGTAGGGTATGACAATTGGAGGACCATATATGCACACAAGTTGGCTTTATAGAGATTTGAAAGGCCAGCTCTTGGAATTTTATGCTGAAATTTAGGCCATTTATCTTATCTAGCTTTCAGTGATGCAAAAGCCCATGTCCAGCTATGTCTTTCAAGAAAATAAAAATTTGCCATTGCTATTATTTGCAGTAAAACAAACCCCCCAAAAAAAGGAAGCAGTTGTAGTTTAGGGTCCTTGAAGTCAGTCATGTCAGCAAAGGGATTGAGAATAGATATGAAGCAGGAGGAGCGTCTCTGGGGAAGGCTGCTCCACTGCCAGCAGAGTGAGGGGCCACCTCCTGCCTCTGCAGCATGCCCCTTCTGCTCATCCCACCCAGCGCAGAGCTGGGCGGCACGCCGAGTGGGGAGCGTGCCTCCTCTCCTCTGGGCCTGGTGGTGACAGCAGCTCCTGGCCCCTGGCCAGGATGGCTGTGGCCTGTGGAGGAGGCGTTCCGAGGTCTGAGAGGCATCTGCTGGCCCAACAGCTGCTCTTGGCTCCCTGGGCAGTGAGGGAGACGGGAATGGAGCAGCCCGCCAGGCACTGGCGCACAGCTCCACAGTGGGGAGGGGAAATGGTGGGGCTGCAGGAGAGCTCAGTGTCAGCTATGGCACGATGAGACTAGGGAAAAACAGATGGGAAAGAGCTCTGTGCCCATTAGTAAGTAAAGATAACTCTTCAGTAGAGAAGGTAAGTGCTTCTTGGCATGTCATGGTTTTGCTTTCTTCTTTGCTTCCCCTAATGGAAAGCACTCACAAAACCAATGTTGTTAGTAAACTTTGGAAAAATATCACCTCACACCTTTCCAGATCTTGAGGCAAGGATGCCATTGGCCAGATGATCGTGTATTTGCCATCCATGAGCAAGAGTAGCAAATATTTTAAATCAAAGCAAAGGGTCATCCCACTGACAGCAGCACAACACGAACTTCCCTGGCCTTTGGTGGGATAATGTGTTGGGTATGTCAGATAAAGGTCAAGCTGAGATTGCCTTAGGGAAAATAAGATGGTCCTTGTCGCACTGATCTAATAGCACCTACAGCTGTCTTCATCAAATCAGCTGTAATAGGGAAATAATGAATGATACACTGGAGTAATTTGTTTAGGGAAAAATTTATATTAGTAGTTGAAGAAAGCAGAGATTATGGTATTTCCGCAGGTGGGATGAAACAATTCAGATGAAACACGGGGCTCAAAGAGCTAATAATTGTGCTTTTTGTCTTTAAACAACTTTCGGCCTGAGCCAACATGTTCTGAGATCAGTGGAAAACGGGACCTTTAAATTAATTGAAGCTATCAAAATCCTGATGCCCTAGGATTCTGCTTGTCTCCGAAAGGGAGTATTTCTTCATGGATATAGAGTATGACAAGATGTCAGGTGACTGCTAATTTTATTCTTGCTCTGTGATGCACCTGTGCCTCCAGAGACCTGCTTGTCCTTGAAGAAGTTATTTAATCTACTGAAGCCTCCGTTTCCCTTCCCTGCGCTTCCTCTTCTCACTGGCTCCAACCATCAACGACCAGGCATGAGGCCCCTGTCTCAGGCTTAGCTTCTCGACCCCCCAGTATTATAGGGTTGTAAATAAAATCAATGCCATGTGAAAACACAAGAGCATGCGGTACTGTGCAACTTGTGGTGCTGAATTAATTATACATCAGAAAAGTGGTAGCTGGGAGAATTGTGGTGAATTTACTGCACAAAAATGTGGTTTGTCTGCTCAAACCTTTCCTAGATGTTCTTTATTGGGTGCAGAGTGTGCTTATGTTTGAACTTCTGTTGTTGGTAATCTAATTAATGCTGAACACAAAACAAAACCAAACCAAACCTGCCTTTCTCCTGAAAGGTTGATAATCCAAGGTCCTGAACCTGGCTACACTTTTGAACATGTTTAATTTCATGAAGATAAGTAAAAGGTGCCTACTTGTGTATAAAACTACTTTTAAACTAAAACAACCATGTCAAGAAAGGTTTTGTTTCTATCATTCAGGATAATTTTTACTTTTTATCCACTCCTCTCCCCATCAGTTTTAGGGTTACTTCACTTGATTTCTGTGGGACAAGTTGTGTGACTAAAGTAGCTTAAGAACAAAAAAGCCTTTGTAGGATTTGAGCAGCATTGTGGCCACACTTAAGCCTGAGAATAGTTTTCAACATTTCCACATTTAGCCCACAAAGCATTTAACAATTTCAGTCAGACAGTAATACTAGGAAGTAAATGTTTTGTTTAATTAGGGTTTTACATATTTTCTTGGTTGTATCCATCATGGGAAAACTTCTGAACCAAAATTTGCAAAAGAAAGCTTAGGAGTCACCTGCCAATTTCCTTATACTGTCAGGTCTTTTTGAGGAAAAATGATGTAGAAAGCACGCCAATGATGCCAGACCAATTTTATACTTTAAATGCCAACACCTTGACAGACCACAGTTACTAACTTGATTTACACTGTTCCAGAGCAGAGGAGTAGTTTATGTTGTAGGTGTCCCATCTCAGAAGAGAGAAAAACAGTAAGAGATGGTTTCCGTGAGTATATACGTACAGATGGGAGCCTGTGAGAATGGAAGATGTTCGTGGTTGTGCCCATGGTGTGTTGGTGGGTGCCAATTAGCCATGTCTTCTGGTGGCTATTGACGAATGAACACATCTTAGGAGGAGAGAAGGAGGTTCTGCGGCTTTCATCAGGCAAAATAAAACTCCTGTAGCCTGAGCTTCCTAATCCTGGTTGGGGGGTTTTTACGCCTGTTACAAAATGCTACCTCATCCCTGATCCTGCACCAATGCGTTGTTCTGTGGGAACAGGGAGTGTGTTTGCATAAGGCAGAAAGTGAGAGAATGTCTGTAAAGGTAGTCTGGCAATTTATGTATTTTCGTGTGGGAGAAGCTAAGCGCATGTTCTACACATAAAAGGTCAATTGTCTTCTTTGTATGCAACTGAATGTCATGGCCTTTGTTTTCTATCCTGGGGCTATAACAGCTTTCAAGATCTCTTCTAGCACTATTCTGAGTCCCCCTAGCAGTCACAAAGCACCTTAGTCCATCAGGATACAAGTATGCAAACTTTATTTGGAAATGTTTTTGCATTTAAACTTAAAAAATTGTTTTTTGTAACTTCCTCTATAATTTCCTCCTTAAAGTCAGGGTTATCAGATGTAGTTTATCATTTTGTGGTGAGAAGATATAGATTCATAGCTTCTCCTGGAGCCTGTCAACAAGCCTCCCGCTGGCCATAGAAAAACAATGTCAGGCATTCGCTCGTATTCTTCAAGAAAGCAGACTGATAGTAATGTGCTACCTGTTCATGGAAACAATACAAGATCATTAAGCTTCCCAAAGACATGTGTCACAGGATTTTGTTTCTGGTATTCTAATATATTTGAAGAGATGCGCAACTGTCACCAGCAACAAAGCATCTCCCAGTCGTTGACCTCCCATGAAAACTCTAGGCATTTTCTATTACAATCCAACAAACAGAACTCAACAATAGAAAGGATTCCAGAAGGTGTTTTAAAATATTTTTGTTTATTGAATCACTGCACAGGCTTTGCTATATTCAAAGAGTTTGGTATTCGGGTCTTGCCTGAAGCTAGTGATAAAAACACCTTTCATCCCTATAAAAGCTGAAGGACTGCTTTAATTGCTGTGGAAGCAAGTTCAGCACCTCTTCATGTTGATTTGGGTATGTGCAGGTGAATCTGTTTATGGTTATTACATACAATGCCTTAATACACTCCAAGACCAAGAGAGTTCAAAAGCCTCACAAGCCTCACTTGCTGAGAGCTTTTCTTCCTTCAGCTTGTTCCTCTGAACTTATCACCTCATTGGAAAGCATAACAGTAAGTTTTCTACCAATAACATGTATCAAGATGACCTGGAGGATGTCCAGCACTCCCTGTTCTTGATGTCTTCATTGCAGTACAAATGCAATGACTATTTGATTTCACATGCTACGTTTTACCTGGTTTCTGAGGAGGCTGGCATATTCATTCACTGTTTCCACACATGCATTGCCTAACCACTGTGCTGAGAACAGGAAAACATTTGGGGGCTTTCTCCTGCCCTTGTTTTGCCCTGGGGTGCTGTTGAAATGCACAATATCTTAGAGATAATAACAAAGAAAAGGAAGGGCAACTCATTGATTGGGAGTTTCTGTCTTTAAGTTGTGCTAAAGCCACCTCGTCAACTTCAGTGGAGTTAACCTAGGCATCTCCAGAGGTGACTATTTCCACATTTGGCTGATAAGAAACAAGAATATGTTGTCTGTTTCCCTCTTACAACAGCTTCTGCAATGAGGTCTTGGTGGAGGAGCGAGCTGAAGTACAACAGCAAAGAAAGGCTGCGCACTGTGCTTTCAAGGCACCAGCTGCACAGGAGTCGTCAGGGCTCAGTGGAAAGGGGTGCACTGATGCAGCCTCTCTCTCCCTTTGGGGGATCAGATTTGCTAAGTGCTTAATGTCAGTGAAGTTCTCTTGGTGACCAGGCTGGTATTGCCTTTCCTATGCAGCCTGTTAAAGTGCTCGGGCTATTATTCGCCTACTCAATTAACTGCTAAGGAGACAGGAAATATGTGCCCAGAGGAGAAAATGAAGCCATCTTTATTTGCTGGCTAATCAAAATCCAATGGCTTTTGAAGACAGTATGAAATGATCATTAATTAGGAGGGATGCCTAAATCTGGAGTTCAAAGAACCTTGTACAAACCAAGAAAAAAAGGCCTGGAGGACAGAGCTTGCTCCCCTAGGTTGATGAAGGCTTTGTGGGCTTAGCCAGGATGAACCAGCCCACAATCTGAACTGGACTTGATCTGAAACACATCTCCAGTTCCCACAGGTACACGTGTCCGCAAGCGCATTAAGCGCATTAGAGGGTATGGATCCCAAAGATCAATAGATTAATTTGACTTCAATGTATGGCAAACAGAGGGTCCTTAAATGAACGTGGATGGCGACCACTACTGACCACTCCTCGCTCTCTCATCCTCTGGCATCAAAGAAGCCAGCAAAATGCTGGGTGACAACCCAAGCCCAACACTCCCCCCACCCTCCTTGGGGCACATGGGCTAGCATACAAACAAGTTGAGGAACCACCTAAATGACAGGGAGGCTCAGCCGCGGCCACCGCTGCGCACACATCCAGGACCACGTCCATGGAAAGGCTCTGAAGCTGTGCTTATGCTGAGCAGAGTGGGACAGTCCCAGTGAAATGTAAAGGGAAGTGGAAAGGACAGAGGAAATGCTGTAGGGGTTGACACCCAGGGCTAGTGGGAGACAAGCCACGCAGCTGCTGCACAAAACCTGCTTCTTGGCTCACAGCAGTGCAGCCAGCACCCTGCCCTGGTGGATATCCCAGCGCTGAGGCTGTGCACGGCAAAGGCACCAGGGTGAAAAGGAGCAGGGAAGAGAGGTGGTGTAGCTGTGGTCTGGAGAAAGGCGGTCTAGGAAGAGGCGGATACGTAGCGACACATGAGCCCAGTTCCTTGCTGCGTAAATTTTTCCAGTGTTATCTTGTTAGACTTTACCCCAGAAAAGAGACGGTCAATGGCTTCTACTGACATAGGTCCTATTCCTCCATGTCAGTTGGTCCTGCCAGGGTCTCTGGCAGGGCATCTCTGTGTCTCTGCGATGACCTGAGCGTAGCCACTGTGATGAGCTGAGTGGGATGTACTTAGAGACTACGTAAAATGAGTACATAAAGCAGTAAAATAAAACAAAATTCATTTCCAAACTAAGAAAAATCTGAAAGTCTGCAATTCTCATAACAGTCAGCACCTTTAATAGACCCAACAGATTCAACAGACCTCTGCTTTGTTTTCCCTAAAAAAAAGAAAAGCTAATTACAAAATATCCTGCCAATTGTGTACAAAGGAGCAGATTTAGGATTCATATATTCCTTCTTCGGAGCATGTATATCCAAAATATAATACTTCAAGGTATAATAAAGGTGCAAGCATATTCTGCAAACATATAAAACCAATAAAGCACTACTGCCTATTTTTTCAGAACAATATCACTTCAATCGTTGTGAGTAGAAATCTGTCTTCAGGCTCAAGTCACAGTTGGACCATGTTTTTGAGAAGAAGAAACTTTGCCAGCAATGTGTCCATTTAGTAAAATAATTATGAGCTAACATAGCCAGCTATAGGGAAACCTGAGGAAAACAGAACAACTTAGAAAGTAAAATATAATTTTCTGAGAGTCAAGGGACGGTGATATTTATCTCATGAGAAATAAACACTTTAATATGTGTAGATCTGACCCCAACCACTATCTTAAAGATTAGCCTGAAAGATAGTGCTCTGGAAGGGCATGCAGGGAACTCCATGTGATAATTTCCTGGAATTTCTGGATTGAAACAGATAAGAGGTGCATGTTGACATCTGTGAATTGATGTGACCTTTAGCTTGCAAGCTGGTCAGACTGCCACCAGCAAAGAACCGTGCTCAGAAGTGCTTAATAAAGGACTCAATGAGTTAAATCTGGGAAAAAGAAGAAAAAAACCAAACCTCAGGACTTCAGTTCTACATAGATCAAAATGGTATTTGTAGAGTCCTTCACAGAAGGATTGTTTCCTGGTGAGATTTACTGTCTTATTTCTGTATACTAAATCATATTAAAAAGTGTGTACTTGTTACAAACCTTAAAGAAAGCAACATCTGTGGTTCCAAGAAGCACAGGAATGTGGAAAAATTAGTCTTGTCTAGAAATATGTCATACTTTGCACTTTCTCCTTGCAAATAACTTAATTTATGGATTAAAACCAGAAATTAGGAAATATCAACATGATAAATAACATTTTAAGATGCCATGATTTTGAAGAATATACTTTGTAATTATACCATTATTATATTACCATTACGTTTCACAGAGAATACTGTTACAGAGATTCAAGGATACGTGCTTCCTCTTTATAAAGCTTAGATATTTTCATTGTGCTTTTCCTTTGTAGTCAACCTATATTATTTACACCGGGAAGTTTGGGAACATGAGTAGAAATCTTGTTAAGCCAAAAGTTTTGCCATGGATTTTAATAAGGTTAGACACAGGCTTTCCTATGTCTTCTTTCTAGTACCATGCTACCGCCTGTGACAGTCACAAGTGCTAGCAACTTGCATTAGAGAAATGCTGTAGTTAAGCATGAATAAAGACAAAATATTTGTGGGAGAAAGCCTATTAGGACCTTCATGTCTGTGTGGAGCCATTTTAGTGTTCCAGCACAGAAGTGTTGGGCAAGCATATGGCCAAAAGCTAAATCCTGAAAGATCATGCAAAGCACAATGAGATCCATTGCTGTGGAATAAAATCACTTCTTCTCAAATGATTCTCCAGAATATATGTATTCTCTCTGAATATATGTATGGACAGCCTTCCCACTAGAGACCATCTAATCACAAGTGTGGCTGCATTTAATTTATGACAGTAAATATCTTTGTCTGAGACTGTAGAATGACAGCTTTATAGAATAAATCTAGGTTGGATAAAGGTTATCCAGTCTAGTCCCCTGCTCAAGACAAGGCTAACTTCAGAGTTAGAGCAGATTGCTCAGGGCTTTATCAAGCCAAATTTTCAAGGATGGAGATTCACTGGCTTTTCTGGACATGTGTTTCCATGCTTGTTATAAAATATGTTTTCGTCATGTCCAGTCAGCACTTCTATGGCTGCAGCTTGAGACCATTGTCCTTTCATTTATATCTCTGGCTCTGTCATCTCTGTAATCCCCTGTAGATATGCCAATAGAAGATTGCTATTAGTTTCAGCTTCTTGATTTGTCTTCTCAAGGCCAGAAAAACCCATCTCCCTCAGTTTTTCCTTTCATATTGGATACTCCACACCCCTAACCATTCTGCTAGTCCTTTGCTGAACTTGCTCCAGACTGACCATACCTCTTTCATACTGGCAAAGAGGTGCAAAACTGGACACAGATGTCAGGGTCCTGACCATATCCCCACTCTTGGAAGTTGGGTTGCTGGGGCTCAGGACCATCATCCTCCTGGACACTGCGGACAGAGAGTGCCAGGGAGTGCTGTGGGGACACCACAGCCGGGGATGACATCCTAATCTGTCCCCAGGGAGGTGCCCAATGTCCAGAGCTGGGGCTGCCCCCAGCTGCCCCCAGGCTGCCCTGGTCCTGGCTGGGGTGGTGGGTTGGTACTGGCTACCAGGTCTTGCCACCCTGGGAGAACCCCACACTGCTCCTGGTCCCTGGTGAGCCCCTGTCCCCTGGAGGTCCCTGACAACTCCAGATGTGGCCACACAAGAGCAGAGAACAAGGGAAAAATCCCTTCCCTCAGCCTGCTGCTTAAATTCTCGCTATTCACCGTGATCATTATTGTCCAATGGCTAATCCTCTGAGCCACTTTTTCTCCATCCTTCTTTTAGGAGACAGCTCAAACCACCCTTACAAAGCCTCTCTGGTAAAACGAGTATCATAGCGGTGCCCGTTTTCCACCATTTCTATACAATGGCAATATCAAAGTGTATTTAGGGACACAACTTACTTTATATACTCTGTTTTTAATTACCAAGGTGCTAAAGAGAATGTGTGAAGCACTTGATAATAACACGCACACTAAAGACCTGCTGGAGCATTTATTAGAAGAGATTTCTTTCTTCTTTAACATGTCAATGTATATAGGGAAGATGGTTTTCCTGTTCCTTTTAAAAAGAAAAATATTAGGCTTTGATTCTCTGGTTTCTTTTCATCTTCTTCTATCTTAAAAAGCTTCTGGAAAAGAATAAAAAAAGATAGAATAGCAAAGAAATCACAAAAGGAAGATATCAATAAGAAGCACCACTGACTATTCTCTAAGCAGTTTCCAAGCAACTTTTAATGGAAGGTCAGGCACAAGCAAGATAAAGGGAGGAAAAACCAAGACATTATTTTATACAATAAAGTGACTTTGAATGCTGCCAGTTACAGAGGAAATTGATTGGCCAGCCTGAGCACTTATTTATGTTTTTCTGTGAATACAAATGAAAATCCTGTATAAAGGGCACTATCAAATTTGAGCGGGAGTGTTAATTCCAGCAATAGGTTTGCATTACTCCTCCGAGAGGCTTTCATCACTGAATATGAGATGTTGACTTTGTGATAATAATAACGGTCCTGTTGGACTCCCTCAGCTCCTTCTGTCTGAAGATCTATAATACATTTTGTCTGTAATTAATCATGTATCACACGTGCAGCTCCAAGTAGGCTAGGTGTGGGTTATGTGGATGGGGCAACTGAGGCATCGGGAGGTGGAGTCACTTTACCAATATTGCCATAACTATCCACAGACATCCCAACGTAGAGATTGCAATGGTCAGAGTTGTGCCTCCAGGCAAGAAAAGACAATCGTATGTGCAGACAACCCTTGCTACGCAGCACTGCTGGCTCCTTAGAGCAGCTCTCAGAGGAAAGAAATAGAGGCTGTATCTGAAGTGCATACAGCTGTATGTGTAAGTTATATATCGTGTCTACTTTCTTCATCCGGCATTTGGCAGCCTTAGGCAGTTGGCAGCTGAAATCACAGAATCACAGAATGTTAAGGGTTGGAAGGGACCTATGAAGATCATCTGGTCCAACATCCCCGTGCCAGAGGAGGTCCACCTGCAGCAGGTTGCACAGGATGGTGTCCAGGCAGGTTTTGAATATCTCCAGAGCTGGAGAATCCACCACCTCTCTGATGCTCTGTCACCCTCAATGGAAAGAAGTTCCTCCTCATGTTGAGATGAAACTTATTATATTCTATTTTATACACACTGCCCCTTGTCCTATCACTGGGTACTACTGAAAAAAGACTGGCCCCTGCTCCTGGCACTCTCCCTTTAAGTATTTGTAAACATTTATGAGATACCCCCTCAGTCTTCCCTTCTCTAGACAAAAAAGACCCAACTCCTTTCCTCATAAGAACACCTTTCCTCATAAGAAAGAAGCTCCAGCCCCCTCATCATCTTCGTGGCCCTTCACTGACTTAAAAACAGTCCTTTTGAACCTGAGTGCCATGACAGGCAGTCTGAATGCATCTCTCTGGTCCCAAAGTCACAGAGCACGAAGCATCACTCTGTGACCTGTATCATGGTCAAGGGGTAAAAGATCATGTGTCCATGCCAAGAAAAGCACTAGGAAGGAATCCAGTTGTTGATCTGGAGGCCTGAAAATTGAAGAAGTCCCATTATTAGTTACCTTGGGAACAATGGCCCATTGAGTAGTGATAGCGAGTGCAAAACAAAACACTGCTTCTGTAGTTTCAGTCTCGGAGGGAAAAGTTAAACTGACAAGTTGGCAAAGTTCGGTTTGCTTCTCATAGCTAGATTTTCTGATGTCTGTACCAGGATGATACCACAGCCTGTCTCTCTACATGGCAGTGACAGTTCTCCCTCCCCATCCAGTCTGTTTTCAGGTTAAAAAAAATAGGCAAGTGAAAAAAAATGTCTGAATTTGAATTTCCAACCAAAGGAAATGTTTTTGCCAGGAATTACTTATGATGATGTTCTGGGTCAGAATCCTATATACTCAGGTGCCTGAACAAGAGCATCAAGCACATTTAGTCACTGGGAGGTCCCCAGCCTTGATCCTGTGTTTAACCTGCTAGTCCCATGTAGAAGTTTTGGATACTTCTAGGGCATGCCAGATTCATGAACCACCTATATCTAGGCAACTGAAACATGCCCTTTCCCTCCCAGCAGTGTTAGCCAAGAATGTTAATGTTGTGAGACTGCAAAGGCTTTTCACGATTCGGGAATAAGGTCCACACACACCCCCAAGAGAGAGTCTGTGTTGAATTGCCACAGCTGAAAACGAGTCTTTTGGAAGCACCTTTCTGCACATGCTCTTACATATGTTTTCCAGAGCTGCAGGGTAATGCTGAGGCCACTCTTCTTGCTCTGAGTCCTTGCTTGCCAGGCACAGCTGGTTTGTAATCCAGTCCACCAGGATCCTGAAGCAGAGAGAACTCACAGTACTATCCCAGCAACACATGAGAGCTCGTGGCCAGAAAGTCCTGTGTGTTAAAAGTGTGACATTTGAGTAAAAGTTTTCATCTTTGGTGCCCATAGAATGTTTTGTTCAGATAAATCAGTTACTGATATTAAAGCGACGGGATCAGCTTCTTAACATGACCTCACCCACTGGAGTCTGCTCCATGGCACTCAGCTTTTACTTTTGGTTTCCAGTCACATATGTAAGAAGACGTTCTGGAGAGCACAAGAAGCAATCTCAGAACTTATCCTACAGTATGCTATGGGTTGGTTATAGTGCATTTCCCCTGTTCTAAAAATAGACTGAAAGAGGGTTTGAAGGACAGGTTTTGGTAAACAAATCTGTTCCTGTGTTCTGAAAATGTGTTACGAATGAGACTGTCTTTCAAGATCAAGGGTAGCCAATGAATCAGGATTCTGATTTCTGACAACATACACTTATGGAAGAAGCAGATATAGTTATAGCAGATCACTGTCTGTAAAATGCACTCAGATATATCTGAAAAATGCTGTGAAAATCTCAGCACTCTTACAGCACTTCTATTAGACATGATTTTTTTTTTTAAAAAATCACAGCTCTCTCCAAATTGTATGCAAACTGCATGCATCCTGATCTTCTGCCTGTGAAGAAGGACACCAGTAAGAGCTAATTGCATCCTAACTGAACATGTTGACTTCAATCTGAAGCAGAGGAGAGATTTTTCACACGGCATGCTCGGCAGTGAGTGTAGCAACAGATTATCAAGGGCGCAATAACATCTTAGACTGGTACAGCTGTGTCTGCAGTTAGCTTTGAAATAAGACCTTAGCCAGTATGATTTGTTCTATGTATAGACTGATACTGGGACCAGCAACTGACCTTCCCTCTGCTGTCTTCTCCCAGTGCACTAGACCAGCTTTGTGGTCCAGACCCGCTCAGCTGAACTCACCTCCCGGGCAGAAGTGAGCAATGCGTCTGCCAGCTCTAGGCCAGAAGATGGATGTGAGAGGAGATTTCTGCCTCAGAGTGGGTTGACACTGGCTTTATCTGGGCTGGTTTGCTGTCCCCTGCAGAAGTCTGGTGCCCAGCTCTGAGCACATGGGCTGCGTTGTGAAAAATCAGCTAAGTGGTTTGGCAGAGCTGTGCCTGTCTCTGCTGGCTGCTGGTGGTGGGTGTCCTAAGATAAAAGGTTAAAAGAATTCCGGTATTTTACTTACAAAGCTCTTGTTTTCTTTGCTCGCTTTTAATTTAGGATTGTGAAAACATCTTCAGTCAGGATGTGAAAAGAACATCTTGAGGCCCATGCAATTGCATTTATCTTGATTTAAATAGTTTATGGAAGCTATTTATCATGATTAAATCATGCATGATATAAGACAGCATTCCTCAGGTTTGTTTGCTATGCTTCTTCCTGCCTTTATTATCTAATTTCTTCTTCACCTGCTTTTAGGTTTGGGGTGGTTACTTTGAGAGTTACTTGAGATTTTTTTTCAAATTAATGATCTGCACAGCAGACAGCAGCTGGTCTTCATGGGACCACAGTATGCGTGTGTCCCACAGAACTACTTGCCCCCTTGTTTCTGAGGCCAATTTAAAGCTCTCATCTCAGTCTCCATGAAAAATCTTTTGAGTATTTTAGAAACCGTCTCAGCTGGAGCAGGGCTTCTTTTGAGCCAACAAAGCTAATGGTGCCTAATAAAACTCCTTGTAGCTAGGGAAAAAGCATGACTAGATGAAGTCTCTGAGTGGAATTAACTACCAGAAGGAATGAGTTTAAGCCCAGTCTAAGTTGTTTTTGGAGCAGCTGAAAACATTTTAAAAACAATCTTCTTGCAATAACCAAAGATAAGAAATTACAGCAATAATAACAGGAAATTTGGGGCTTTCAGCTGGTCCTCCACAATAGGCTTTTAAGAAAACATTAGTAATGGGACAAGAGGTAAGGTAATATCATGGCTATAAAGACAAAGGACTGCAGGTAGAAGCAAAGAGATCCATCTTTCTGACTGTTGCTTGCAGGGCAGTGACCTCTCAAGCAACAGCATTTGGAGATGAGTTATCTTAAATAGGATTTAAAACATCAATAACTTACAGATCTACCTTTTAATTCCTAACCCATCTCCTCCTGCACAAGTGCAAATCTTGCCTTCTCTCTCCTATAACACTTAATGAATATTTAGTCACCACTTCAAGATTTATCTAGCTAAAACATGACTCTTCATTTTTACTTTCTACACCTTATTTTCCCAACACTGTACTCAGCTTATCATCCTGTGGTTGGGACAGTTCTCAGCCTTACAAGTCTCCCAGCTTTTGACAGAGGAGTGAATCTGAGACATCTTACCTCAGACGTCCAGGGGGCTGCCACGGGCACTCTGACTCCAGTCCCATGTTCTTCCTCTCTCTCACACTCTTTGTGCTTTGGTGCAAGCATGTCAGGCAGTTCGGTGAGTCAGGCTGCTTCAAGAAAAACCTGATGTTTTTGGGGAGATTTCCTTTTCAGCTGCGTTGGTTCTCTGAAGAACCTCACTGTGAAGTTTCACTGACAGTAGTCCTGAGGAGAAATACCTGGGGAGAAAACAGTCTGGACTTCAGCTGGGTTAAGATGCTACAGAAGGGTACCTAAAATGATGACTTTTTTCTTTGTAATTTGTCTAAAATGTAGCTTTTCCTGTTAACTATACAGCTTTTTTTACTGCAAAATTATCTTCCCTGGTCTTGTTGAAACACCACCCTGTCTAATCAGTGTTTCTGCAAAGACCAGTTTCTCATCCTATCCCAATCCCCAGACAATCCTTCCCTACGCAGCCATCACCAATTCCCCATTTTTCTGCTGCATTAAACACTTCATACTCAGGGCCCTTCCTGGGCTTTTTTATCCTGACTCAACAGTTCTTAATTGCTCTCAAAATATTAACTTTCTTCTCCAGTTGCGCCCTACTATGATCATATGCTCAGATTCAAGATGCTCTTGCCCATGCAGTTATCCATGTTAGGGAAGCTTCCACATATCCATGTTATTATCCTCCCTGAGAAACCTTCTTAAGACTCCTTTAGTCCGTGATACCTGCAACAGGAAAAGAAAACAAAAAAAAGACAAATATCTGGCATGCTCAGTCTGTAGACATTGCTGTGTCAGTCAACGCTATATTACTGTACCTCTTCTCATGCTCATATCTTTTTCTATACTTATTTTATCTTGGTGCAATGTCTAACAGAGCAGCATCCTGGTCCAGATTTGGGGGGTGGAAGGAGGCTACCGTTGCATTTTTATTGGCTACTCCATCTTTACTAGGTGTGCAAGTTGNCAAATATCTGGCATGCTCAGTCTGTAGACATTGCTGTGTCAGTCAACGCTATATTACTGTACCTCTTCTCATGCTCATATCTTTTTCTATACTTATTTTATCTTGGTGCAATGTCTAACAGAGCAGCATCCTGGTCCAGATTTCTCACTTGGGGGGTGGAAGGAGGCTACTCCATCTTTACTAGGTGTGCAAGTTGCTGGTATGCTGACTCGTATAGTCCAGAGTTCAAAGCAGAAGGCAATATGCATTGGCAAAAATTATCTGAACAGCACGTTCATGTTGCTAGATTCAAATGTAGAAGGACCATCTACAGACATGTCATCAGTGTCATTTTTTTACAAAAGTGTTTATCACAAACTCAATCGTATAAACTATGACAGAAAGAGTAGAAGCAAATGGAAGGAAAAATTTTTAAAAAAGAAAAGAAGAAAAAAAAAAGTATGAAAAGATTGGGACCTTCACTGTTCAACGGGTGAAGCTGTCCAAAGAGACAGGTTTTCAATAGGAACTCAAGAGCATATCTCCAAGTGACCCATATCTGGCACTAGAGGCAGGTCTTTGAAAATGTTTCCATGGTTTTCCCGTGGCTTACAGCCCGATTTTCCTAATGCTTTTGAATATTTGTCCATTTATGCATGTATTCCTAAAGAAATCAGGAATGTTTTGAAAACCTGGGTACAAACTGGTAAGCTTAAAAATGCTTAGTGGGACATATCTGCTAAGGTAAAGAATTGTTTGAATTTTCTTGGGAGTTTCACAAGCTAGGACTTTAACAATGAATGTAAATGGAATTAAACTAAATAAAATAAAACTTCCAGGAGGAGTTTTTTGGCTTGCTGGACTTCAATGCAGACCAAAGAAACCCATTTCTCTGCTCCAATGTTTGTTTTTATGAAGCCATTTTGTATATAATGATGTGATGATATGTTACCGTGGATGTAGCACTAAATATAGCGTGAGAATATGTGTGCTATTTAAAGTGATCATGCAAGAGTGTGTAGTGGGGGCTGTACTTTGTGTATGTGCAGTACACTATTTATAACAGACATATAGGATGGATTTAGTGTACTAGAATTAAGCATTTGAGCTGAAGACTTGTAAGGACATGGTGATAAGGCTAAACAAACCAGAGTATCTAATGTGTCAAAAGGAATGTTGAATTCATGAATCGTGTACAGAATTAGCTGTTTTTTTCTCTAGTAACAAAATGAACCTCTGGCTTGATTTCATTTTACAACTAAACTTAGTATTAAATATGGCCTTGATCTTGCAATTTATGGCGAGTGGGTTTTTTGCACCTACAAACAAGTCAAGTGAAGTCAAGCGACTCCTCAGTGCATAGGCTGTGTTGCAAATTACATAATTACGGGCTAGTGCTGGTAGGTGCTGCTAGGAGCCGTGTGTTAATGAATCAAGACCTGGTCTCTGTTTTCTCAGAGGAAAATAGGGTGATTTATTTTTCCAGAGACTGCTCCCTCTGTCTTCCTTCAGAATGCTCGAACACACCTTGTTACAGCTTTGATAAATCTTCTTGACCCTGCAACTTCCATGTAACCAGATAGAGAAGCTGAGCATCTACTTTCTCACCTGTGACTAAGGAGAAATTATTTTTTTCCTGCCTGTTGCACAGACTTCTTCTACAATGTTCTGCTACACTTTTCTTTGACATTATCTCCAGTGCTAACATCCCTGACATATAAACTTCCTTCACAAGGAATTTAAGTCTGGCCATAGGCCATTGGTTTTGAACACTGAACCTATTTGAAGTAGGCATATGACTTGCAGATTGATCTCGAAGACCCACAAAGGACGTTTTGAGGAGTTTCATTTCCCTGTAGCAGTAAAAGTAAATGACTTGGTTGATTTGTCACAAGTTAAAAATTTTTGGCTTACCTGAGAAGCTGAAACACCACAAAAATCAGAAAATGAAATCTCTACACAACTCTGACTTCTCCATCTGTATGTGTTCCTGAAACAAATTACTGCAAGTATAAATGTGAACACAACTTGAAAGACTTTTAAAACTCTAATTGGCAAAAATATAGTTATCATATTTTGAGAGACTAACTGCATATGTAACATTATAGAATTTTGTTCTTAATTGCATCATTCCTTCAAAGATTATAAGGGTTTTCTTGGCTTCCAGAAACAGCAAAGGTAGCACAGGGACATACCATCGGCTTTGTGCAAAGAAACCTCTTTCCAGCATATTTTCTACGTCTGCAAGCTTCCAATTCAACATCCTTTGATTCCTAAAGGAAGGAGTACAGGGTTAAGCTGGTTGATGTCTGCATGTACTCTTCTACTGATGGTCTAGATGGAGACATGCCTGTGGTAATCTTGCCCTTTAGGGTCCAACCCAAGCTCCCTCAGCTGCTGAATGCAGTAGCTGGTCCTGGGCCTGACCCAGCTGTTGCAGCAAGGTGAGGAGATGACCCTCCTTGGGCTGTGCAGGAGGGATGGCTTCCTCTGAAGTTCGGTGTCCTTGGGAGCACCTCTCTGGTTTCCACAGCACCTCTGTCTCCCCAGTCAACCTCATAGTCTACTCCAAGGTCCAACATGCAAGGAGAACTCAGCATTTAAAACCCCGTACCTGAGCTAAAGTCTGTCTGTCTCTACTTTGTGCCTGTCCCTACTTTGTGTCTCTACTTTGACCCTGATGTAGGTACACCACTTCTGAAGGCTGCTGCGGACTTAGAACTCTAAGTTTGCTAGTTTCTTTCTCCCATTTACATCATGCACTTTCCACCAACACACATGAATGATAACTTAGGAGTTTCCCTGAATCCTTCCTTGACTTCCCTTTTGTCAACTCCAGCATGATAATCCAGATCTGCTATAGCTGCCAGTGACTTGTCAACAAACAGTGACTGCGGGAAACCTACACGCTCATCAGCGCTACAGCCGCGTTAGGTGTTTTTAGCTGAAGGCTCATGACCTTTGAGCGAAGCCATGCAGTGAAATGCAGACCATGGCCTGGACCTGCGTGATGCATTCAGACTCGTGCCCAAAGGCTGCACCTTCACATCCAGCAGTGCAGGAACACCGCAGCGTCTGTTCCTGCAGAAGTGAGGAGGAACGCTTTTTTTCTTTTCATCATATCCGTCCTTTATATATCAGTGCCTTATATAAGACACTGGCATTATAGATGATCTAGAGCCTATACACTGTGTTACTGCTACAATTCCAGTTGTTCTGAAAACAAAAGCCATGAGGCCCTAAAGACAGTATTTTCAAGAGAAGCCTATTCAGAATTGAAGTCGGCCTGTCAAAAGAGGTTTCTAGGGCTGGATTGTCAGTGAGAAGAACTGAACATACCTCTGGAAGTCTGGCCCCAGATGTGCTAAGCAAAGTGTAACCAGGCTCACAGCACTTCTGAAAGTCCAGCATTCAGCCCTCACAGGAAACTTGAGGCAAAGGTTGGAGTGGGATCCAGGACTCGTTTCCAGGTTTCTCTGGCCGAGGATGAACATTCCTGTTTACTCAAGAGAAGCATGCCACATTCGGCTCCAAGTGTAAAGGAAAACTTGGTCAGTGCAGAGTTACCAAGACTGTAGCTTGGCAAAGATGCTGGATAAAAATATCAACTCTTCTCATGAGATTTAATGACTGTCAGTAGTCAAGGTGAGGTCTGTTTGAAACTTTTTTTAAAGGATTTTATTTAGTCAAGCCAAAGCATTTTCATCAAGAAGATGGAGAACTTTTTGAACAAGAGATGGAAACATTTTCTAATACAGGCTGTGGTGGTTTGGGACTGTACACAGAAATGAACAACAGATGCTCTCTGACCTCCGTCCCTTCAGAGAAGGGAAAGCATCTTCCTTCAGGGAGAGGAGGAAGAGATAGAAATAGACTTAGGAGTTTAGGAAAAAACTAAACTACTTTAATGAATATTAATAAAATAATGAAAAGGAGATAATGAAATACATACAATATATTCAAAACCGTATCAAGCTCCCAGGATGACAATCACACCACCGAGAGGCACTGGGAAAGTCCCAGACTGGACTCAGCAACAGATGGGAATTGGATTCTGGATCTGGATTGAGGCATACACAGATCAGGATCAAAGCCAGACGAACAGACAGAGTCCTCCTCGGACGCTGGCCATTGCAGAAAGAGGGCTGACCCTTTTGTCCCTCAGCTTTTATACTGAGCACGAGGCAGGTGGGATGGAATACACTGTTGGTCAGTTTTGGGTCACCTGTCCTGTCTGCTCCTCCCTGCAGATGTGACCCCTCTACGCTTTTCCGCTTCCAACCCTCCAACAGGGCAAATAACAAAGTTGTCTGCCTTTGGTATAGGCAAGAGCCTCTCTGCATACCATTCCTTGGCACAAATTACAGCTAATCAGGTCTTATCATTCTGAGAAAAAACAGTTGTCTCCACAATGTGCTATTAATTTCAGAGAGTTTCAGAGAGTTCAGTTTGTTAGAAGAGGCTTAGCTGCAAAGTAAAGTTACTGAACAGAAAATTGTTTCTGCTTTACCTCAAACCAGGGCACAGGCAAAGGAAGATACCTGTCCCTCCTACTTGGCCACGTACTTGGACAGCCAGAAGACAACATCACCTGAGTCACAGGCATAAAAGCTTCTGGCAGCTCTCCTTTTCTGTAGAGGGTCTTGATTTTGGTCTGAGGGGCACTGTGACAATCACAGACAAGCCAAGGTGAGGGATGGCAGCTGGGAGCAATGCCTGGAGGAGAGCATGATGAGCCTCCCAACTATGGGCTTAGTCTAACCAAGCCCAGGCATGTGTGGTGTGAGCTCCAAAACTGGACAACCTTGACCAGTAATACTTCTGAAAACATTTTCAGAGTTTGAAATGTTTTTTCTGTCTCTGGCAGCAGTCTCTGCCCTGGAGGGAGTGTGAGGACAACTGCCTTCTGGTGTCATCCAGATAATGAGGCAGTGGTTTGTCCTGCTACCAGACTTCATGGGCCTGGGGTTGACCTGGCTTCACAAAACTGGGCTTGTACAGGGATTTTCCATTCTCTGGGCCATAAGTTCTCCCAAACTTTTCTACAGAATTAATTTTTGGCTTAATGTGTGGCTAGGCCTCTTGACATGACTGAGCTCCACTATTGTGAAGGAATGAAGAGGGGTGGTTTGGTGTTTTTTTGTTTGGTGGTTTTTGTTTTTTTTTTTAAATAGATGATAATGTGGCATTTTTGGGTTGCCATCTCTTGCATCACAGAGGAGAGCAGGGACCTAAGCAATGAATGAAACTCTGAATAGAAAACTCTATTGTTTCATTCCTTTAAAAAAAAATAAATATTACAGGGGCTAATTGCATGATTTAACATTTGAAAACTTTGCATTCCTCCTGTGCTTTGGAGAGTAAAAAGGCCTATTATCATTTCCAGGCCAGATGTTTTAGTTTATTGAGCCTGTTTGATCCCTGCACCTGTCTAAGTCCAGCAGTTGCTGGATTAGTGTAAGGAGCTGAATTAAAAAATCTGGACAACTGTTACTGAACAAGTGAATGGTGTGAAAATGAGCAGGCTTTTGGTATAAAGGATTTACTGTTTGTGACACAAGGCAGTACACATCATTTATAGTGCGAAATGAGCACGCAGCGTTCATTCTGCATGTCCATGTGCTGGAATATACATTACAAAGTGACAATTACAGGAACTTCCAGTGAGGGAAAGAAAGGGGGGGTGGGGGGAGCGAGGGAAGCAGGGGACACATTACACCATCCATCTGTGAGACAGCCGTTCAGTTACAAGGAATTATATATTATTTCTGGTGGATTACACTGATTATAAAAAGAAGAATTTGGTTCCTGCCCCCACAGCGAACGTTGCTGTGCATCCTGAAGGAAGCAATGGCTTTTCACTTGCCCCTTTCCTGTGCTCTGGCTCTTCCCTTTGCTGCCTGCTTCCTCAAACATAACGGTTGGATATGTTTTCTTTCCTCCTGTTTTTTTCTGTTTTGACTAAAATGCACTGTGCCATGTGACTTAAAACTTACAGAAGTTGTTTCAGGTCTCACTTCTTTTCGATACTTAAAAAGTATGGCTAACCCTGGTGGGTCAGAGACCAAGATCCATCTTGCCTGGTAACCTGTCTCTGACAGCTGAGATTAAGCGGATGGCTAGTGTTCATACAGCTTTACAGCTTAAAATCCCTTGAAACAAATATGCCTCAAACACACACTCTAGAGGACGAACTGCAAGAGGTAGCTTGCTGGAAAGCCCTTGCGCAAACTGTCATTGTAAAATTTGCTTCTGAAAAAATAAAAAGAGAAAAAAAAAAGAAAAGCAACAGTAGTGAGCCAGTAACTTCCCGAATTGTGGTTGCAATCCAAAGTAGGACAGAGTACTGTGATTTGCATTTGCAATCACTGACTTCTGCCAATTACCTACAGAGATCTATACCTCTATACCAATGTACAGATCTTGCTGGTTCATATTATCACCGATTTACTGCTTATATATAGCGGAGCCTAAAGATTAGGGGTAGGTATGGGTGTGAAAGTGACAGTTAAGTGAAGATAAGTGGTCCCCCTGCTGTGTGAGGTGGGTCTAGGATCATTTATTGTGCTCCGTACAAATGGAGGCGACTCCCTGCTCCCCAGCTTGTCCCAGCCTTGCCTGTTAAATCTGCCCTTTCCATTTGGAAAATGTCAAGCATGTATTCAAATACTCAGCACGAGGTTGTTCCTGCCTCTGCAAAGATCCTGCCTTAAGTTGAGGAAATCAAGGACTGCAGATGTTACGTCTGCTTTATAGGTAGAAACATAGCAAAATAAAGCCACTCAGCATCAAACAGCTCAATCTATGGTAAGAGGAGAAACCAAACATCCTGTGTGACAGCTTGGGGGTTTAACCACAAGTTCATACACCCTCCTGCCTTTTCAATAATGTTTTTGGTGCCTTGCTTATCTGTGTGCACTGACACTGTATTTGTGCAAACAAACCGACCTAAGCGACTATGACTTGAGCGAGGACGTTCTTATGTGTCTAAATACAAAGGCAGGCTTGGTCCATGGCCATTAGGAACCCGTTCTATGCCCAGACAGAAGACAGTTTGTGGGGCTTGTTCAGAGGCTGGTATGGTAGAGGCAAGACTTGTCTCTTCCCAGTACCTTCTTAGATGTTGTTGCAAAGGGAGTGACACAGGCAGGCAGGTTGCTGAGCGTAGACCCTGATGTGCTGACGGTGCAGATGTTCTCTGCATTTGGAAGACACTGAGTGTGGAGAAAGCTTAGAAATCGATTAGTTCCAGATTTCAAAAGGTATGTTTTTGTGCCTTCTCTCTCATTGCCATATTTTACTGACGTAGGTTCCTAAACTCCATGACTTCCAGTGGACTAGTGCCTAAAAACCTGTAAAACTCTGGCTTCTGGTCAGTTATGACAATTAGAAAGCAAGAATAGCACATCACAAAATGTCCTACGTTGATGCAGCTGGACAACTGCAGTTTAGTTCTACTGCTTATCCTAATACTTCACACACATACAGCTAGTAAAATGACAAAAGCTGTTTCAGCATCTTCGTATAAAGTCTTTGAATAAGGAGAAAAACTTACTTTATTTAGGAAAAACTACTGATTTTTCATTCAGATTATAGAAGCTGCAGCTTATTACTTATTAATGTGCATATTAATTTAGGGATATAGTTAAAAGTTTTAGCTAGAAAATGGAGAAAGTATAAATTTTAGGGCAGGTTGTTTTGTTTTGGTTTTGCTTTTGAAGTAATTTCTGTTTTTAAAGCGGTTAACTTGTGCAAATACACACAAAAATATGTGTATGCATGTAGCTTGTTTGTGTATTTAATCCTGTATGTAAAAGACTACTTTTATTTTTCCTGCTTCCATACGGTAATGAAAAAATATTTTACTGGGCAACCAATTTTACATTTTATTGTTGTTTTCCATTGGAAAAACTATGTTTCTATTAAAGATCTTCTTAAAGGTCTAATTTTTTGTGTGTCATGATAACCAAGGTAAGCATATAACAAAACGAGATGTGGCTGACAAACTTTGATGCAATTGTCCTAAAAATGGTCGTTGCATGCAAAATGAGTAGAACAACTGAAATAGGTTATTTGCTTTATTAAAAAAAAAAGGAAAAATAAAAATATTAAAATGCTGTATCGAGTAAAATTAATTTCTTAAGTGCCCTGCTAATTTCAGTTCTATGACGTCTTCATGCAGCAGCACTTTTGGGATGTTAATTTATAATAACCGAGATGGGAGCTTTTCTGTTTGGTGTCACCATGAGGTTGCATACAGATGTCCCAGAAGGAGGTGTACAGCAAGCACTCTGCTAGTCTGGTACTTCCCCAGTCACCTCTGAGTTCCTCAAAACAATTTGTCAGCAATGCTCTCTGCTCCTAAACTCATCCAGAGTATATCACTGGCATGAAAAATGGTTTTGTGTTTTGACACTAACTTACAGACATGCCAATGAGTTGGCATGTCTCTCAGTTACGAAACAGTTAGTTTAATTTCTCTGACTCCAAAATAGCGTTAATGATTATCACTCTCGGGCAGTGCAGCCAGTCTGAGTCCCTGGAAATAATTGCATGTACATTCCCCTTCTTGGATCAAACCCCCGTGCCCTGTTTCCCCGGTAAAGAAGCTGCTGAATACCTGCGAGGCGAGGGTCAATTGCATGAGGGTGCCTGCTAATTAAAATTTTGGTAATACCAATACCAGTGGTATTTGTATGAGAACACATCAGCTCCTTGTAATGTAAATAAGAACGACTGGCTTTTGTTGGCCATGGTGGCCCTATTTGGTGCTTGCTGCTGTAGTGGCTGATGTTGCTTACATCCAATCCCCAGCTAACCTCAAGATGCAGTCAGGAAAAAAATGGTTGATAACTGTGATAATGGACTTCTGTAGAGAGAGGTGACTGGAACCCAGGCAGAGCAAGGCTCCCGAGGGTCCTGCTTGAGTTGGGCACTCCCTTGAAAAGGGCTATGTGGGTACAAAGTTCTCACATGTCCTCCTATGGGAGGAGAGGGGTGCGTGAGGCTGTTGTGAAACACGTAGTGTCTTTGTCGCTATGAACTGATTTTACCTTTAAACTACTCATACAGCTTTTATCTGAGCGCTGAGCCCTCTGAGGGACAGCTGAGTGACACGCTGCCTTTGAAGATACGGTGGTATCGCTGGCAAGACATCAACAGACAAAACATTAAACTCACCTGACCTGTCTTGTATGTCAGCCAGCCCTATTTTAGGCACCAGACCTTAATGAAAATCCACCGCTTTTGTTGGTCTGTGGCTAATCCAGGCAGAGAAGGAAGAGGAGCTGCAGAAATACCATTTCCCTTCTATGGGAAGGATTAAAGGTGCCAATTTTGACATTCTAGTTGTTCTTAAAATTCTTGTGCTGTCTGCAAGTGAGGAAAAAAAAAGAAAAAGAAAAAGAAAGAAAACAAAAACAAACCCGAGGAACTGCATTGTATGTGCTGAGCCTGAGCTACGAAACTGCAAGCCAGAGACCCATTTTGTCACTTTGCACTTGTGGTTTAAATTCACACTAATCCTTCCAACGCAGTGTTGAGTAAGAAAGAAGTAAACAGGCTAATGCCGAAATCCCCCTGTTTACAGGATTACTCAGTGGTAAGAAAACGACTTGGATCCCTGTGCTGGGAAGTGGGTGGTAAGAGGGAGATCCCTTCCCAGAGGGGAAAGGGGGTGCAGATGCAGACCTTGGGGCACCAGGTTCTTTGTCAGATGGTGAGATGGTGGTAGAGAAAGGGAAAAAAAATAATCATTACTCTACTTCCTTTCAAGTCAATTCAACCAATATGCACCAGGAGTGTGCATGTTGATCTTGTCCCCGAGTGGCGGAGAGATTATATT
Organism: Chionis minor; assembly: GCA_013398295.1. Classification (NCBI taxonomy): domain Eukaryota; kingdom Metazoa; phylum Chordata; class Aves; order Charadriiformes; family Chionidae; genus Chionis; species Chionis minor. The sequence goes on along the minus strand of VZSF01009518.1, from coordinate 37,422 downwards.
TAACACTTCTGTGAATTAACTACATAGCTGAACACAGGAATAATCAGGACCTGGTTACTGTCAGGATGCCATTGTTAATTTATATGCCCAAGTTCTGAAATATTTCAAATAGAGTTAGCATTGAACAGAGTTGAATTTAACTCACATTCAGGAGCGTGCCTCTTGCATCTTCTCCTGTTTTCCTTTAAGGTTAGTTTAGCTGAGAAGTTCTGCGGCACTAGGCTGACCATACTGGTTTATCTGTCTAAATTGTCCAAATAAATGATCCCGGTTCACTTATAATGAGCCTGCTAATGAATTTTAGCAGACGGAATTAAACAGCATCTTTGATGTAGCGAAAGCCTAAAGAGACTGGAGATGTGTAGTACCAAGATGGATGTAGCCTTGTAGAAAATATCTGAATACCAGCACTGTAGCATGCCAGTGGATTTTTGTGATCCCCTGAAACAGACCATTTTTAAAAATTTTGAGATATCTGTGGGAGAGCTGATGAGAGCATGTCCGCTTTGAAACAGTTACAAATAGTGATGTGGGACAAATGCACAAGTTTAGGATGGTTAACATGACCTTGGACCAGCTGAGGAACAAGAGACCAAGTTATTGCACTAGCTTGGGTCTCACCTTGGCCACAGAAGTACAGGGACGGACACAGTGGACATTTTTTACCTAACCTATGTTACATTACCTGTCAGGGAACTTCTATTGACAAGTAGTTTCTTCACAGTTTATTAAATAATCTGTAGGTTTAGTAAGATGGGATTGAAATTATGATTACAAATATTTAATTAAACTCTTTGAACACACCGTCATTTTTAGGTAGGTGAATTACAGATTTGCTAGGCTATCTTCTGAGACAATCACAGCATCAGTCTAATTATGAGTGCAACTACCTTTGGAACTGCTTGATGACCCTGATTTAGGGAATGCTGAGAAGAACCCAAATCCACCAGTCCTGGTGGCAGCTGCACGTGGGGCTGTAAAATCTATGCATGAAAATGCTACTTCACATTGGGTAACATGTAATAAGAGGTGTTTATTTCATGCAATGTTCATCTTAAGCCTGCAATTGACTGCATGTTTCAGCATAGTCTAATACTAGGACAACATACCAAGACTAGATGGAATTGTCTGCCTCACATAATAGAGAATCAACACATAAGCTCAGAGTTTAAAGTTATTTGACTTTGGTTCAGACAATTAAAAGCCATCTTTGCACTCATCTTGGGTTGATTTGAAATGACATTATCAAAGAAGCAAAACTGAATTCTTCATTCAAACTAATTTCTGTTTTGCTTTGGATCAAACACTCTTCAAATAAAACAATCAACACTGACAAGATGATGATGAATTGAAAAATTAGAACGTGCTAAAACAAATAATGCATTCTGATAGCTTTGACTTATTGTACTTTGTGAAACTTGAATTTGTTAAAGATTTTGATAGGGCAAACCTGCCTTTCCGTGAAAATTTTGTTCTGCTTTGCAATCATTTTGCAAAATTCTTGTTGGAGCTGCCTATTTTACCTTTTAAAAGTATTTGGACCTGATGCTTATGCACTCAGCTGAAGCGCACAGACAGCTGCTTTCTGTGCTGAGGGGGTATGTTTTAACTAACCTGCTATTTTTGTGATGCCCGTGGTGCTGCTCGTAACATTAACGTGCTTGTTTTTGCAACGTGAGAGGGAGAGCTGAGGCACAAGAACATTCAAGTCCAGGTCCACAAAAGCACCTAGAAAGAAGAAAGAGTAAGCCATTAAACCTCACCTCAGCGAGTCCAAGGGGTCAGAAGCACTCTCCGTGTCTGCACTCAGGCTCTGACACTGTTCAGCAAGGACTATCAGGTTAATGGGGTCAGTCAGAGAGAAAATAAGCTCTTGCTCTGCAGCCTGCTGAGGGACTCCCTCCACAGGGAGAGTGGGTCCTGTGCTCTGGCCCTTGGCCTTGAAGTGCATATCCATTTTTCATCAAGAGCATTATTGGTAGGAATGAGAGGTGAGAGCAGATCTCTCTCCTCTCCTACTTTGATCTCCAGTGAATGCACTCACCTGGTTATGGAGGCATGCTCCCGTCTCCATGATCTTGGTCTTGCTGACCCTTTGAGTTGCTGGCTGAGCCCCTCAGGGACGGCGGACATCAGATGGACTCCTGCAGAGCCTGCAGGCTAGGCACTGGGGGTTGAACCTTCCCAAGAGCCTCCCGCGCCCTGGCTCATTGCTCTGCACTGCTGGTTAGGAGACCAAGCTGCCAGCTCCCACCCAGGAAGATGCGCTTTCTGAGACAAGATGTGGGGCTCTGAAAATATGGGCTGTGGCAAAGCACTTCAGCTGAGTAAGGCAGCAGAAATTCAGAGACAGAGTTGCTCGTCACTGTGGCTTGTTTCTCCTCCCAGGCATCAAACTCCCTGGGTCTCGTGGGGCACGTGAGCTCCACTGCCAGACTCCAAGGGCTGGGACCTTGTTGTAGGGCTGACCTCACGCCACTTCTACAAGAACGCACAAGAAATCTGGGGCATGGAAAGGGCCTAAAATAAGGTCTCCCACAGTTAAAATCTGGTTCTCCAGTCCTGCTCTGCCTTTGCACCCAAGGAGAGGAAACACAGGAAAAAATTTGCACTGCAGAGTAGTGGGTAATGCAATCTACAGGGGCACTGAGCAAAAATCTCTGTGGGGAATAGCAAGGGTTTACTGGTTGCTGGCAATTTCTCATAACTTATCAACAATGGGTAATCAGCTTATAAACCTTCATGACAAATAAACCACTCTATGTAATTTTCATAAATGAAGGTAACTCTTATTAACGTTCAGAAATTAAGTGAAATGGGTGGACACAGATATTCATTGTGGGATGCTCCTACTGTAACAGCAGAATCAGTTTTGTGACCAAAATATGTATTTTAGAGTAGAAGGAAACACAAATAGCCTCTGTTATAAAAAAGCAGATGCTATTAACCAAAAAGCAACATAGAAAGCACTTTTGACTTTCGCTTGCTAAATGTAATCTAACATTTACCCACCACAAGCCAGAGGTCAATGTTTCTTCCCTTCTAGAAAATGCTGGCTATGGATGAAAACTGAGTAGTGTTCTTCCTTTGAACAGTGCTTCCATTAGCAAAAATGCTGCTGTTTCTAAGTGGCTTTGCTGTTGAAGCACATGGCCACTGTGCTTAAGAGTTTTAGATCTTTTAAAACAACAAAAACAACAAGAAGAAAAACCTTTTAAGCCAAAAATCTTCTTGAACTTAAACATTTTAGACATAAACTTTCCAAAAAAACCTTGTGGCACCACCAAATGACTGAGCTTTGCCTTCTACACTTTAGGCTGGTGATGAAAAACACTCTTGTTCCTTCCTCTGGGCTTATATTCACTTTGCAATGAAGTGTCCATTACACATTTGCACTTAAAACTGACGTAAGGAACCTGTTTGCTGATATGTACTCTATCTGTTATTAGTAAGTGAATGGGTTATTGTGGCCCCATTTTTGGAAAATCCAGCAGAATAGCCACCATCTAAGTTCCTGCTTGCCCTAGATGCTGCTTTCTGCTTTTTGGGCATAGGGAGACTCTTGGGTAGTACAGACATGAATTAGGGATGCCTGTACCTCACCCTCCTGATTCTAAGCAAAGGTTTGGTGCAGTTGCTGAGCCAGTTTTTCCACTAGCCTGCACATTGGCTTATACTTTAACCTAAACAGAAAGGATGTTGAGTGCTAACAGATCAATGGCAATATTTTGCACATCCCTTGCAAACGTCAAAATTCTCCTTGGGAAAACAGACAATCATATGCATTGTCTGGGAGATGTGTTTGCATCCCAGAAAAATTTCTATCTCAAAAATTTCTACTAAGGCTGTATTTTGTTACCTGATGCACAATTTGATAATGTTGTGTGTAGCTTCTCTACAAAGTGAAATATTTCCCCCCCTTTATTTCCTATTGTTTTAGTTAAGACTTCCCACTCAAGAGACTGTTTTTGTCATTGAACCAGGGAATTAAGTCCTCTTTTCCTGAATAACTCTTGAAAAATTATTATCAAAGATTATTACAGTCACTTTTTTTCATATACATATTTTTTTTAAAAGTAGTAGCAGACAATTAAAAATACGGACACAAAGTTAAGATGTTCTAAAGCTGAAAAATTGCAAGTATTTTATTTCACGGGAAACATCATATGCTGTTCAGGAGAATTAGTGTGTAAATGTGTCTTTTATGCTCTTCACAGAAGCCCTTCCTCTGTATAATAAGGTGCATATTTATGACAAAAACATTGTAGCAGAAATCAGAGTGATTCTAAGCCAAGGTAAAGGTACTTCTTAGATTGTAAACAGCTGTATTAGAAGATATATCGGTATAGTTGTACTTTGATTCAGTCTTTCCTTTGAGAAGAAATCCTATTCATGTTTTAGTGTTTTGATATAGTCAGCCTCATTTGGAGGTATTCAGTGTTTTTTGTATGGGAAACCATCTAACAGGAGCTACTCAGCTCTTTATGAATAGAAACTCAATTTCTTAAGTATAATAGACCTGCTCATTGGCTCTGTCCTTGTGTTCTACTGTTGAAATTCAAAATATACGTTCATAAAGAAAACGTGACATTATTCAGTCCACATCCAAAAGGACAGAAACCTAAACATGTCTTTATGAAGGTAAAATGAGGTGGCGTGTAACAAAAAGGAGAGACTTTTCTGTAGTGTAGTGTAACTAGATACAACAATGTGGAGTCTATAATATAACAGCTCTAAGAAATACACTATGGACTTTGATGGCAGTTTTCTCTGAAGTATTCTTCATATGGTGCTGAATATCTGTGCAAGGCTGTCAATCTCAGTATTTTTTGTTCTGAAAAGAGTGGATTTGTCAATCAACTAAAGAACGATTTGTAAATCTGGGCAGTACCTCTTCATGATTTTAAGTCAGGGTAATTCTGAGCTGACTGCTTGCAAAGGAGCTGGTCTTGCTTAACCTGGGGAGTTTTTCACTGGCTTTAGAGAAAAATTATTTGCTAGGACAGCAAGAGTTTAGCTGTGTGTAATGAAAAGAATCTTTTCCTATAAATCCCTTGGTTCCAGTGACGGTGAGCCTGCTAAAACAGGGTTAATTATACAATCCCTGCAGACAATAACATTCCAAAGACTTTTTTTGAGGAGCAAATTCAGTGTTTTGGGTTTAGGGACAGAAGCACAATCACAGGAAACTGAGGGAAAGGTCAGGCTGCTTCTTGTCTTCCCCTCTCCCCTGGTGTCTGAGTCTCCCTGTGTTTGTTCGTCTAACAGAAGGTTAAAGTGCCACCATGGGACTCCTGAGCTCCAGAGAGATTTCAGCGTGTGCTGGATGTCAAGGCTCACTGCACTAATGACCTGCATCCATGGGACCATCCGTCCCTCGCACAGCCCCTGTGTGGTAGGACAGATGTATCGCCAGGCCTTTTGAAGTCACATGCTGGTGCCTGTGCACCAGGTTGTCCAGATGCTGCTCTTGCTGCTGGTGAAGGTGTGTTGAGTGCCACCAGGGAGCAGTGATGCAAGCTCTACTCTGCAGTAACCTAACAGGGTTTCACAGAATCACAGAACAGCTGAGGTAGTAAGGCTCCTCTGGAGATCATCTAATCCACCCTCCTTGCTCTAGGTGATCAAGAGCAGGTTATCTAAGACTGTGCCCAGTCAGGTTCTGAATATCTCCAAGAATGACAGTTCTACAATGTCTCTGGGCAACCTTGATATTGGGTATTCAACATGTTTGACATTATTAATCTGTAATGGTTGTCCTCACTTCATGGGGCGACACTCACATGTGCTCGTCTAACTAAAGTCAGCACTGGAAACTATTCCCACCCACCCCTAGCTCCCAGACCGCTCTGCAAGGTTCATGGCAGGCAGCAGCCCCAGGGGTGCTAGATGGGCTCCCCATGCTCTCAGGCATCACACTACTGGATTCAGGCTCCTGGAGTCCTACCTTGCGGTGGAGGTGGACACCTACCAGTGTGCCTGGGATCGCTTCCATTGTTTAATGGCACCATTGTTGATCTTGCCTGTCGGCATCAGCATCCACTGCCTACAGCCAGAACAAGGGTGAAAGCCTCCAGTGAGGTCTGGAGGGTAAAGGCCATGCAGCTGATGGGCGGTGACCACTGACAGCCACTAGCGGTGGGCAAGGCCAGGGCTGTAGCCTCCCACGAGACTCCTAATAAGCATGTCAGATCCCCCGGACTACCAAGAGCAGTAGAGTGAAAGACAACATCTGAGAATAAGGGCATAAGGGTGGGGAAAAACTTCCTAAGGCAAGCTGGGCTGGGAGAACAGCTGGTCTGCTGGGACACAGAGGAACAGCAGCCGGTCAATACCAGGGCCCATGCAATGTCACTTGTTACCTCTCTGTATGGGGGATGCCAGGGAGGTGCAAGGTAGATATGTGGCTTTTTTTGAGAAGCACACTTCCAAGAATTTTGGTCAAACCTCAACAACCAACAATGTCATAGGCCTGAGGACAGAGCTTCAGAAAGCTTTTCCCATATTAATATACACTGCAGGAACTTTAAGCGAGCAGGGTTCAGGCATCTAGGTTTTAGGCATTTCTCAGCAGGACCTACATCCTGAACTCTTACTCAGGTGGATACGTTGGGTTCTCAGCAAAATGGCAGGCTCATTTGAAGATCCTTCTCTGAAGTTTTGAATGTGTGTGTCCCTGAGACCTGATAGGAGTTGGGTTCCTGAAAACTTTTGCTAAAAACACTTTGGCATTTAAGATTAAGATTTTTCTCACTAAAAGCAACATGCGTAATTGTTTAAAATATGATTTTAACTAAAGCATAACATGCTTTTAAAGCTATAACCATTCTTCCTGTATTTCAAAAGATCACTTTAGGAAGTAAAGTAAAATGGAAACATTTAATTACTCTTTTCCTTCTAAACTTCTTTTTAATGATATATATTTTTTGTTCTCTGTTGTCTTGTGACAGAGACCTAGCTTGCTCGTTCATTCTGTTCTCACAGTGCAACTTGAGCTGTGTTCAGTGTTATGTTACTTCCTTCCTGCACCAAGAAACCTCTATCATGCCCAATTTGCACTCTTTGCTTTCACTACACATTGTGTCAGCATTCCAGGCTGCAGTTAACGGTGATTAAATAAGACAGAAATGCCTGAAATCCACTAGCTCTCCTGCCTGAAACACAGGAGCTCACAACTTCTCTGCTACTTGTTCAGTACAAGTTCAATTTGCTTGCGCTCTTTGCTCAAATGCAAAAGGTGTTATTTTCTTAAGAAAAAAGCAAAAATTCTTAGCCTGAAAAATAGATCTGCACTTTTGTTTAACAGTTTTTAAAACTTTGCTGACATATGGCCACAGTTTTTCACCTTCCATTCGCATGATATTACCAAGGCATACAAAGCATATGCTTTACCTGAATTCAATTGCTTGGACATGCAAGCTTGACTTCGGCTCCTTTTGGTGTTTGCCACCCTTGTCTACTTGTGGAGAGCTATTAATTGTCAGGTCAAAACTGCCAAGTTCTACTGGGATGAAAAAAAAAAGAGCTGGTTAAATCAATATGAAAATAAGTAGTCAAAATTTAAGGTTGACTAAGATCTTTCCCCAAAACTATATTCTAGCCTTTCATGAAACTTGCTAGAATTTGAGTGCATGCTGTCAAACCACTTTTAGCCTGTTTTGCTAAAATGTAGGATTTCTGTAAGTAAACTCTACCTTGTCTGTATGTGTGGCTGTTTGCCTGCTGGTATTCATTTCAAAAATATCTGAATGAAGAACAGAGACCTCAATGATGCTGAACGCCTGTCTTGCAAAAGCTCCATGACACTGAACTCCTAAGTCTTGAGAAAGCTATCAGATAAGTGTAGGAAACACACTAAGATTAGTACTTTCCCCACAGGAGAATCTTGTAATTTGAGCTCGCCCAGATTACTAGGCAGCAGACAATCCATGCAAGGCAGCCATAGAAAACCTCTCTGCATGACTTCTGCTGCTCATGGGATTACCCGCTTAATTCCTGTTCATCCGCTCCTGCTGGTAGGGTTGGGTCGGCCACCTCTGCCAGCCTCTACTCCCACTGCAGGTGTTATTTTCTAACAAACTCTTTCCCTTCCTTTCCCTCCCCAGCCCCTGGGACCCGCATGGAGGAGCTGCTCTGGCTGTAGCAGTTGATCGGAGAATGAGCAGAGCTTGATAACCTATGGACTGGTGGTCACAACTGTGTCTGCTGTGACCACCTAGTCTATGGCATCATTCTGATTTTGTTTCGTCAGTATGGAAGCCCTCCTTTAAGTTCTCCCCAGCCTTACTGAAGGGTATCCTTCATTAGCCAGTGCAAGTGTCATGTTCCTCCCCTAAAGAACATGGCTTCAAACCCAGAAATCACCCTGTGTTGCATCCAGGGTGTTGTCTGGAGCAAGGCTCTGCCACCACAAATCTGCCTTTCAGCTTGCCTGCTGCAGGGTCACTGCTCCCAAGAGAGCAAACACAGAGATCAGGCAGATAATCGATGCTTGCTTTAATGGGGTCTTTGGATGCCACAGGGGTGCGGAGAGGAGGACACGAGTTCTGCTGCAGAGTGGGACGCTGGTGGAAGGACTCAAGACAGGATAGCTGTAGCAGGACTTCCTCCTCTGATCGGAAACGGAGATAAGAGTGAAACTCTAGATAGAGAGTCTCTGCTCAAAAGGAAGATTTAATGGCTTCTGAATGATCGTGTTTCAGTCTAATGCACTTAGCCTGTGGCAGAAAAAAAAAAAAAAGAAAAAGGGTTAGGGGATACAGGTCTGATCTTAAAACTATAATGAAGCAGATCTCAGTACATAAATTAACTGAGTAGAAGGTTCATCCTCTTCAAAAACATTCGGAGAAAACCATAGGGTCAGAAAACAATTTATCTGTATGTTTAGCAAATAAACAAAATAACTGGAAAAAAAGACCTATTTTAGGAAGAACTCAATAAAGACCAGGACTTGGGATTGGGTTTTTTTTGCTTCCTCTTTAGGTCTTTTCTCAAGACAATACTAAATTACAGATAGCACAGAGTATGTAATGCCTAAAGAGTACATAGCTCAGGCAAGCGAAACTTGTGCCTGGTCACAATATTGATATGTGTTTTATTAAGGAGTGCTCAGACTCTGCCTTTGTGACAGTGTAAACATGGTCATTAATTTGAGTGAAGAGGACAGGACAAGTATGTCATGAACAGACCGTCCTGGTACACCTTTCCAGTAGTCAAAAAGATTAGTGATATAAACAGAAAACTTAAGAAAGGTAGACAGAAAACACAGCAAATATGAGACACTTTTTGACTTCTGAGAACTATTTGTTGAGCACCTCTGACATGCTAAAATTCCAGTGTCTTTTATCAGGAGTAAGTATGGATCTCTGCACTTTGGGGTAGTTGGTAGTGCTGGCACATGTCTTGTAAGGCATTTCATTGCCATTTGTCTTGTGGTCTTCATGAACTTTTATTTTCATTCCTTCTTAAATACGCATGGTATCAGGTACCCAAGCTCTAGGAAACAAAGATATGAGGCATGTGTTAGAGTAACCTCATGTGGATTGGAAGGTTGGAAGTGACCTTAAAGATCATCTAGTTCCAACCCCCTTGCCATGGGCAAGGTCACCTCCTGCTAGACCTGGTTGCTCAAAGCCCCATCCAACCTGGCCTTGAACACTTCAGGGGCATCCACCACTTCCCTGGGCAACCTGTTCCAGTGTCTCACCATCCTCATAGTGAAAAATGTTCATCCTGAAATCTAATCTAAATCTACCTACCCTTTTCAACGCATTCTCTGGTTTTTTTCCACTTTGATGACAACAATCATTGATTGAAAAATCAGTCCTGGGTGGGACGGATCTCACTGCAAGCCTTGATCCTCACCTCGAGCTTTTGACCCCACTGAAGATACTGTGAATGATGGGCTCCTGTCCTGTTTCGTGTGGGTTGGAACATTTGTTTACACACCTCCTGAAACTGGAAGCAGGGAAGAGGGGAATGTAAATAAATACATATATGCCTTGCTGACATGAGAGCAGTTCTTTCCTGTCTCCTGTTGGAGTCCTGCTCAGCCCACAGTACACAGCGGTTTCAGTGAGTGCGCTTTTGGGGACTGGCCTCCCAGATCCATTTTGAGAAATGGAAAACAACTGGTACAACCTAATATTATTAGCTTGAGAGCTCGTATCACAAGATTGTAGCTCACATTCTGCAGAAAACCAAAGGCCAGCCCTGCCAGGAGGTGTTGATCTCACACTGTCCTCCTGTTCCTCCCTCCCCCTCTCAGCCTTTTCTAAAAGGCTTCAAATAATAATGATCTTGTCATTGCTGTGGGTTAGTGAGCACAGATCCCCTTCTCCTCTTGCCATTAGGGTCTTTCATGTCTTATTATCAAGGTCTCTAATCTTCCTACCCTTTGTTGAGCATCACAAGCCTTGTTGCAGCTGTTCTGCATGAGTTTATTCTAACTCACTGGATAGATGTGTGGATGAGGCTCTCCAAATGCTTGTGTTCTGCTTAGATGTTATCATGAAAACATAGCAGCCTTGACCTTTCACATAACTTAGCTGGCCATGAACGGTGGCAAGCCCTGTCCCCCAGCCCCGTAAATTTCATGCCTGTTCATCAGCTGCTGTGATGCAGAAGAACATTTTGTCTCCCTTACTTTGGACATCTTAATTTGGTTTCAGGGCTTTCCTAGAAGGTGTTCTTTGTATATTTTCATTCACAGCTTTTGGCTGCTGGCAGGTATTAGGCAGCGGGAGTGCAGCCTGGATGCTTTCATTTGTAGAACATGAGCTAATTAGCACATTCAATGGGTTTAATGGATCGCACCAAAGTCTTACAGAAACAATGCTTCTTATCTAGCTAGCAACAATTTGGAACACAAATTAGTAGATCCCATTCTTCCTTGTAAAAGCATTAAATCAGCTGATGTCTGAGCTGGCACAGTACCTATGTGAATCCATCTATGAAAGCTGTTAAACCTACTTTATTTTGTCTCTGTGTTCATATATGTTTATACTTGTTGCAGCGAGATTACCTACGTGTTGCTGTTTCTGCTAGTGTGTAGTTCTTGTTTCGTTTTGGTACTGTTTACCATTCGTAATGAGATCCTAAGAGATGACACAGCTTTATGATGAAGGGTTACCTTCTATTTCTTAATCCCTTGTTATGCAGTGTTACATGTATTAGATGGTTTACATATTAGATGTTAATTAAAGGGGAGCAGATGGAATCTGTCAGCATCAGAAAGGCTACGTGTTCAAGTTTCTGAGCCAGCAAAAGCAATCCACTGGTTTGCCAGGAAAGCAGCCTGCTGAATAAAACTGCTGTGTGTCAATGGACAACCAGAACCGCAATTTCTTTGCAATTTAGCATGCAATGGGATTGATTAATAATATAGAAATTATAAGCTGGTTAAGAATAACAGACTTGCTGAGCAGTAGCCGCTGCTTATATCGGTATATCCTTGATGGCAAAATAGCTTTGATGCTAAACATGAAGTATTGTGCAAAAACCTAGTACATTTGATTTTATTCACTACTCTTCTTCCACCTGCCTTCAAACAGATTTGTTTCTGTGTAGCAAAAAAAGCATCGGTGTATTTTTTCTATACTGCTGGTGCTTTGAAATATCTGTATATTTCTCACAACATATTTCTCAATACAAACAAATCTCTCAGTTTTCCAAATGTGCAGAGTAAACTGAAGGGTGGGCTCTGAAGCTGCTAGGATACACAGAACTCCTGGTGGGAAGCGGGTAAGTAGCTGTGCTTCCAGTCTCAGCCTTTTGCTCACTAAGTCCCATCTCTACTCAGAAACATGGCCGAGCATGGCAGTAAACCAGCTGAGAATTTGTCCCCTGTGCCAGTGAGTGTCACTGGCCAGTGAACTGCCACGTTACTTATTTTCTCTCTTTCAGTCTGGTGCACATTGTGGTGTGGCTGCAAAGGAGATGCTCTCTGACAGCTGTGCTGGCACATGTAGCTACACAAACATTTGCTCCCTTGAAAATTAGATTATGAATCAACTTTTTTCACAGAAAGCTTTAGGTAGCTTTCAGAGCATTTGGTGTGGAGATGAGCAGAGGAAAGATCAGGACCAAATGGAAATAATAATTGGAGAGGGGATGAGAGAGAAGAAAAAAAAAAATAGAGGCAACTGTAATGGATATTTATTGATATTATACTCCTGGTTTCGACTTTTCACATCTAGCTCTGTTCTTGCCCTCACGAGTGGAACGTGGGTTCACCTAAAACACATTTTTCTGTCATGTCTTCCTGCCCACCAGCTTAGGATCTGACAGAGATGAAGTGAATCTGCTGTATGAGAGAACAAAAGGGAAAAAAGGGAGAAGGAGTCTGTCAAACAGGGGACATGGGATGATTGTGTACAGAGTCCTTTGGTAGCTTCCAGCTTTTCACATCCTTAAGCAAAGCAGAGGTCTTCTGAGTGTGGGATGCAGGCGTGTGGTCATGTGCAGCCATGTGTTTGGCAAATGCCTGGGGAGAACAGGGCGAGCTCTCAGCTTCCACGACGCACCGAGTGCATGACTGGGGATCACCTCTCCAAAATAAAAATAGGTGCAGAAACGTCTCAGTGCGTAGTAGCTTACAGACTCATAGGCAGTGAATGTGTTTATGTTATGGGGGCTAAAATCTGGAGACCACTTGTCTCTGCTGAAGTGGAGATAGTTAACTATAAAACAAGTGAAAATAAAAATATTTTATGTGATCTGATTCCGTTGCAGAAGTGCAGTCTTCTTCTACACTGTTTGCAATGCATTTTTGTACTAAAAGGAAGGGCCAGATCTTGATTCTTCTGCAAAACCCTTTAAAAAAAGATTATACTTTCTTTGGGGTGACTGAGTAAGGTTGTACGTAAGCAGCTTTCAAGATCACATGCTATTGTTACATCGTGTTTTGTGTTATGGTGATGGCCAGGCTTCCCAACCCATTAAACCAGGCACTGGAAAACAGAACATGTCCCTGGTTCAGAGTGAACTGGTGTTTTAAAATCGATATAGCGTTTGCTACCATATCAGATACCTCTGATAAAGTTTTCATAATAGAAAATAGTTGCATTTATGGACCAAATGTGTAATCTTGGTGCTTTTTGTATTTAAGAAGATCAATGTTCAACAAATATGCTGATAACCTTTAACCATATTTTTGTAGCTTGTAGTTTCTTAGTCTTGGTAGACTTGAACATACTTTTTATTTGGTAGTCTTGAACAGACTTTCATTATTTTGCTCAGGATTGACACCAGGTAACTGGCAAAAGTTTCACTAGGTCAAATTCTTTAGCCACTTACCCTTTCTCAAAAAAGGTCACTTTACTATGCTTTGTTATCTTCTTAGTTTATTACTGAGTGCTTAAAAACCAATTCTGGTCTGAAGAGCTCCATAGCTTGTCCTTCAGGATTTTGAATGCAAGTTTGAACCTGTTGGTTTTGAAAATAAGTAATTTTAACAAATATTTTCCTCATGTTCTTTTTTTCCCAAACAATGAGCTTCCTCTTCCATTTATAGATCTATATAGAATTATTTGTTCTAAAGGTGGCACAGCAGTCTCTCTTAAATCTCTTCGTTTCTTCTGTACCTCATTTCTAATTCATAGAATCATAGAATGGTTTGGGTTGGAAGGGACCTTAAAGATCATCTAGTTCCAACCCCACTATCATGGGCAGGGACACCTCCCGCTAGACCTAGTTGCTCAAAGCCCCATCCAGCCTGGCCTTGAACACTTCCAGGGATGGGGCATCCCCATCTTCTCTGTGCAACCTGTTCCAGTGCTTCACAACCCTTAGAGTGAAAAATTTCTTCCTGAGATCTAATCTAAACATACCCTCTTCCAGTTTGAAGCCATTACCCCTTGTTCTATCACTACACGCCCTTGTAAAAAGCCCCTCTCCATATTTCTCAGACACCCTTCAGGTACTGGAAAGCTGCAAAAAAGATCTCCCCGGAGCCTTCTCTTCTCCAGGCTGAACAACCCCAACTCTCTCAGCCTGTCCTCATAGGAGAGGTGCTCCAGCCCTCTGATCATCTTTGTGGTCCTCCTCTGGACCTGCTCCAACAGGTCCATGTCCTTCTTATGTTGGAGGCTCCAGAGCTGGACACAGTACTCCAGGTGGGGTCTCATGAGAGCGGAGTAGATGGACACAATCACCTTCCTCAGCTTGCTGGCTGTGCTTCTTTTGATGCAGCCCAGGATACAGTTGGCTTGCTGGACTGCAAGTGCTCATTGCTGGCTTATGTTGAGCTTCTCATCCACCAACACCTCCAAGTCCTTCTCAGGGCTGCTCTCAATCCATTCTCTGCCCAGCCTGTATTTGGGGATGGTATTGCCCCAACCTATGTGCAGGACCTTGCATTTGGCCTTGTTGAACTTCATGAGGCTGGCACAGGCCCCCCTCTCAAGCCTGCCCAGGTCTCTCTGGATGGCATCCCTTCCCTCCAGCGTGCCGACCGCTGCACACAGCTTGGTGCCATCGGCAAACTTGCTGAGGGTACACTCAGTCCCAACATCCATCTCACCAACAAACATGTTAAATGGTTCCTGTGTTAACTTGATGCCTGTTGTGGAGTTATTTATATGGTTTTTGTCTTTAGTTTTTATGAAATAGCCACTGATATTTTAGATATTCCTTTCATTTCTCTGAATAGAAATTGTGTATTACTTTTTCTAGCTGAAAGCTTTCCTTTTCTTCCCTCATAACTGTTGTCATTTAAAAAAATTATATCAAATGTTCATATCTATTTTTAACTAGGACAGATTTTTCTAAGCAATTTATTTTTTTTCATATCTGTGGAATTATATCTTCTGGTCATCCATTCCTCAAAGAATTCTACTTAAAACTGATTTACAAGTGTGCCAGCAATGGCTAAAAACTTTTGGAAGATGCAAGTTTCAGGTATGCCAATCTCTGCTCTACTCTGCTCCCACAACATAAAATAACATTAGATGACAGTATTCCCACCTTGGCAAATGTGTTTTCTTTATATTTTATTTTTAATTCAGTGATTAGTACTTTGCCCATCAGAGAGAAACCAAATACTGAATTAACCTGGAAGGGATAGTGTGGTAAGAAGACTCCCCTCCTTACTCCTTTTACAAAAGCTGTAAGAGCTTCAAGGCCAGGCTGGATGGGGCTTTGAGCAACCAGGTCTAGTGGGAGGTATCCCTGCCCGTGATAGGCGGGTTGAAACTAGATGATCTTTAAGGTCCATCTTTAATGCAATTACTTCAAACTTTAAATCAAAAAGTGTCATACACTGATGATGTCTTTGTGGAAAGATGAAATGTCCTCTTGCAACACACCCTTCTCCAGTTCCAATGGACAAATTAATTAATCTCTTAATTTCAACATTCAAGGTGTAATCTGTGCTACCAGTATTCATCACTTTTTTTCTGTGACTTTATCCAGTTCAGAGAGGGATTTTATGCCACGTGCCATTTGAGCTTGGTTTTGGTGCATGAGTAGGACACAGTAAAGCCGTATCCAATATTGGGCAGGTGAGAAACAGGAGAAGCTTACTGAGCACAGATGGACTGACTGAGGAGGGCCTGCTCATCCACCAACAGCATGGTCACCATCCTGGACCAGGTGGGTTGAAGTCGGAGCGAGTCTTCCATTGACTTCATCTCAGAGCATGGACCCAGCGCTGTTGCTGAGGATGCGATGCTGACTAGATGTTGCTCGTTGAAGTATGTTACCTTAATTTCATAGCAAGAGTTTCACATTTGCTGCTTGGGTAGATTAGAAAAATGTGTTTTCCTCCTGAGGTTAATGTATAACAACATCTATCCAAGGAATGCTTAAGTATTCACACTTCAGAGAAACTGACCTTTAAGCCACACTTAGTGAAAGTAAGCTAAAATCAGTATTGCATTCTTGTTACCAAGGACACTTATAATCATTTTCTTAATTGTCCTTGACAATCTTATCATTAAAGATCTTGGCATTAATTAACTATATAATGCCCCTTGCTTGATAAAATCAGCCTTGCTGGCACAATAGGCATTGTATTCCCCGGGCATTCTTTGCAGGGACTGTATCTATAGCAGGGGTCATTCATGCTACTAATGTTGCCTGGATGACACACAAACATTTGGAGCACTTAATTGTTTGAGAAGTGAGCTGAATGAAGGCAGTGGTGACGCTGTAAAATATGTTCCAACTCAGTGTTTCTTAAGGGAGCTTTTATGCCAAGATTAGTATCAGTGTTTAATTGACAGCCTCTTCACTTAGTTAATTACTTGGGCTATTGTAGCAGAAAGAGAGAAATGGACAAAGGCATTTGTGATATGAATCACTACCAATACAGAAACAAATATGTGAGTGCTGTGAAGACCGACAGGAAAAATATGGAGTCTTATCTTTTTCCTGCTGGAGTATGATCTTCTTTCAGCATTTTCAAAGGAAAAACTGAATCACCACAATAACATTGGTGGTTCAAAGGTGTCCAGGTTCAATGCTATTATATTTTTCAGATGACTGTGAGGAAAGATTGCAAGTTGAAGGCTGAAAGTTCAATCTGTGTGTTGTATATCAAAACATGGTCAGACAGTGATTGCATGTAATTCCATATCTGCACACGCACAAAATATGTGTAATTAACAATGCAGCCCCACTTTCATAAATTGGAATCATCTTTAAATAATGAAAGACTTGAAAGACCTTTTGTGCTTTCTTAAAGCACAATACCTAGCCAAACTATACTTGGGCTATCTCAGACATCAGAAAGATTTTTTTTGTGATATACCGTTACAGTGCTTATGCAACCACCACTTTCCATTTTAAAATACGGGCAGGCTAAAATTTTGAATGTGGACTGAAAATCTCTCACGCCTTAGTGCACTGACTATGCTTCTGCCCAAAATGTGAGCGTGCACAGGGTCTTTCAAATGCAAACGTGGAAATACAGCAGTCCTGCTGCAAATCCTTTCCAGAAGATATAGTCACAGTCATCCTGGTGTCTCACCGCCATCCTTTTGGGCGTTCATGCAATAGCCACCTCCAGCTGTGCCACCAGCAACGATCAGTAGCAATTTTAACTGGTGTGAGCAGTAACATCTCAGTCCCATTAAGAGTCTTCTGTTTCCAAGCACAAAGTGATCGGTTCCCCATATCATGTTATAACGGGTAGCTCTGCGGTGCAGTTTCTCTAACAACTTACGCTATGAGCTGCTGGTGGAGAAAGAGACCAGCTCTCCTCCTCCCTAGCCCAGGTTACACGTCCTCTCCCCAGCTGCCCGTAGCCAGCTGCTGCATGGTCAGGCTGAGCCACCTCTGCTGGCTGCTCTGGCTGGAAGCTGGCAGTGAAGAAGAGCAAAGCAGTTGATGGATGAAGCGATGTGGCTTGCTGAACCGATGCACAGGATGGGGCAGGACATGCAGACAGGAGATCAGGGACGACAAAACTGTCCTTCGGGGGAGAGCCAGCATCTAGAATTGCCTCAGCACACCATGAATCCGTGCATTTGTGGGTGTATGTGATGTGTCTGAACGCAGAGAGGCACAAGCAGAATTTTTCGTAAGTGTTCAATTAGAAGAATTGTGGTTAATTTTGAGCAGGGACCTTTTTACTCGATATGCCTGTCAGACTGTGTTTGTCTGTGCATTTTACCCATCAAGCTTCCTCAGGCACAGTTTTGTATATATGGAAATTACATTGCTTATGAAAATGACCAAACCTTTATTGCATGCCATCTCTCTTGATGATCCTTCTGCAAAGTTGTCTTTCCTCACTAAGGAAACTGGGAACAGGTCCTGGGCAGAGGGACACTAAGGCCTGTTACTGCTGCCACTGTGTCTGAACTGGATGCAGGGATCTGCAGGTATACCCTGTAAATCTCTGAAATGTTCACGCCCCATAAAGTGTCAGGACAGACATTTTTTCCCATACAGAAAATTAGTTTGCTTTTTCCCTCTCTGATGGAAGAATTCAGAGATTCCTAGATTCAAGAACTTTTTTTCTTATCTGACTCTGGTTTTACTTTACACTGTTCTTTTTTTTTTTCCTAGAGATTTCCTTTTATCTCTTTCTAACCATTGTGCAGAAGAGATTTCACAAAACTTTGCATATTGCAAGGCAATCAAAAAATGGTTGCAAAAGTTTGGATTCTCCAGCACTCCCTTCCAGACTCTTAGGAGTGGGTTTGAGTTAATGCAAGAGTGTACTTTTCCGTCTCATTCCCATTGTTCACAAGGGAAATATGTATGCTGGTGGATGCATAGGGGAAAGCCTGGAGCTGAATAGATGGGAAGACTAAAGTTCTAGTGAAATTCAGCAGTGGAGTAAAAAGATCTCTCTCCAAAGCTTCTGCATTTGGATCTGAACAGGGACTGAACAGAGGTCCCAAAGACCAGTGGTGCTTGAACCTTGACTTGTTGTAGGGGTCAAATATGCCTTCCAGTTCATGCAGGGGCAGGGCTGTATTTCATGGTTTTAGATACAGCTCAGGAGCTTCCATCACCGTCAGCCCCTTCCAGCAGCGGCCAGCTTCCTGTTATTTCAGGTCACTGTCTGCCTTTAGACGTTATGTTTTCATAAGTTTGAAGAATGCTACATTTGCTGTCTCAACAGTTAGGTTTTTGCCCTGACTGCTCGTTTTGGAACTCACCATAATTTGGGATGGGATTTGGTGAATGGGATAAAGCTGAAGACTGGATCTATAAGGATGTGCATTTAAATAATTGCACCTGACCTATAGGAGTAAACACAGCCAATCTCGCATCTCATTGTGCATCAAGTTCATTAAGGTGGTTTGTGATATTGTAGTATATGAAGAAATCATTCTCTATGCCCTTCCTTTTACTGTTTTATTTATTAGTCTCGTAGAAGTTCAAATACTCAAAAATAAACAAATTATTTTGAAATGACATGCACCCAGGAAGAAATAAACTTTGAAAGAATGAGTCTGGGATAAGAGTAAACTAGTTTCTGTGACTGGTGTTCAGGCAAGGCAGGCATGATGAGGTGGTCCAATTCTTGACTACTTGTTGTCCCTGTAGATACAATCACTGGCAGAGCTACTAGTCCTTTCTGTCCAAAAGCTTGACTTGGTAGCTAACTGCAGCTGAGTCTTGATTGCCTTGATGCCCACTGACACAGGAAAACCCTGTATGAATATACCTTATTGCTCTGTGAGTCAAATTATCCCAGACCTTCTGCTTCTTCTCACTGTTGACGTAAATGAAATGAAGCTCTAGAAAGAAAACAATTCGTGACTTGCAAGGAAAAAATGACAGAATGATGTGTGGCACACTTGTCTGCTGCCTTCACCAAAAAATCTTTCCTTTACTTAGTCCTTCTTACAAGCAGTAACTCTCACCAACTCCTTTTCTTTAGTTCTCCATTCTCCATCTTGCAGAACTTCTGCTGTTATTTTCTCTGGCAGCTCACTAGGGCATTGGAGTAACTGAAAAAATTAACACATGGGAAAAACTAGACTGGAAAATACAAACTTTATGGAAAAGTGCATCTGTTAGTCTCTGGAATAGTCTTTACAGGCAAACTCTGCAAATAGTGTATTTCAAACAGAACCAGTCACAGGTCAAGAACAGTCCAGAAATGGTTGGAAGAAGATAGATAATTTTAAGAGATTTTTTTTCATCTTGTCTACCTCTGTTTACAGGTTGATGTCACCTGAGGCAGTTGCAATGACAGTCACCATTGCATTGCTAGCACTTGGATCTCTGAGTTAGTTTCCCATAAGACTGGTCAGTTGGAACACGTATTTTTGGGTTGCTAGCTGTAATTTTAAACCAGGCAACACAGATATGTGTTTAGCAGATTTGTTCTGAAACTGTAAAGCCTAGACTTTTTTAAAAAATAAAATGTACAAATTGCTGGATATGATCAAGTCTCCAAAAGAGTACTGGAACTACCTTCTTTGCATTCTGCATTACTTAAACTGCCCTTCCATAAAATGCTGAAGACATTAATTAAAAATATCCATCATTACCAGGTAAAACATGCACAATGTCCTTATTTTAGTTTCAGATTATGTGTGTCATAATATCTTTGAACAGTTTCATAGAATCATAGAATCATTTAGGTCAGAAAAGACCTTTAAGATCATCTAGTCCAACTGTTGACAAGATGACAAGCAAGACAGCTCTTTGGTCAGTCACTGCTGCAAGATGAGACTTGGCGAAAATAGTAAATTTAAAAAATAATTTTGAATTAAAAATCAAAACAATAATTTATTATTTGTACATTGAAAGCCACAGCAGGTACCCACAAGGCACTATATGCTGCCTACACGTGAAAAGCACTATTAGTGTAAGCACAAACATAAAGTGGCACACAAGAAGCCTGGAGCACGGACAGGGGGGCAGGAAGGGAGAAGGTGGATAAAAATGCAGGTTTCATTCAATTTACTTCTGATAGCTATTCTTTGCTAGTTGAATAGCACGAATACCTCTCTACATAAGAGGTGTCCTGATGTCCAGTGCACCTACTCAGTCCGTAGTTAGTGCACATGTGCAACCGTAACAGCCCGCCTACGGTACAAATAATGCCTTGAGAGCCACAGCACAGGGCTTGATGTGCTAATCAAGAGGGAGGCTTTTCAAAAGTGCAAAGGACAAGAGAGCTTTCAGCTCCCCCTGAGGCTTTTAAAAGTCTTCCACAGACCCAGTGTCTTAAGGTGAAGGCATGTCTGGCAGGTTTTGTACAGTTGCCTGCTCCTTTGCCTTTGCACGAGCTAAGCAGTTGCAGGCCAGAAGAAGTTGGGATGCCGTGTAACGATGTCAACATGCTGTTGAGCATGGTCTAATAAGCCCTGCTGAGAGGTAGCATCTGTTGCCTCCGTCTCAGTTTAGTGCTAACAGGGATACATCTGCTGACTTATATCTGGCTGGGTTGGTACCTGAGATGAATGACTGTCAACGTCTGATCATTTACACCTTGAAGGACGGTTTTATCCAGTGCAAATCAACATTATTAGTTCTTGTCTAAAGCATTAGGTTGTCTCGCTCATTCTTAAGAAAACAAAAAGTAATTTAGAAAAGTCTTATTATGAGAAAAGTGTTTTAATTCAATCCGATATGCCGCAGAACCCATAGACATCCTCAGTTACCATGTGATACTCTCTATAAAGATGGAAGGTGCTCAGGCCTCAAACCCAGCAGCTTTAAACAGGACCAATATAAAGTAGCAGAGACCATTAACTATCTTCTGAAGGCCGAACGTTTACAAAGGGTAGCTGTAAGCGAGTATCATCTACTCCAAGGCAAGCTGAAAGCTTGAACATCTGCCAAGGATGAGCCAAGCCAAGGGACATGACTTGGCTCTCCCTTCCAGACTCTTTGACGGGGGCCAAGGGAACTTGCTGTACGCGCGCGTAGAGCAATGCATATAAATTGAATGTTTTTTGACGGTGGCCACCAGAAAGCAGCGTCAGCATCCTGTCACTTGGCTCTGCTCTAGCCCTGCCTGACAGGCTGCGGCAAGCAGCTCCGGGTGAAGGGCACAACTAGCTGGAGTACGTCTGAATCCACCCGCCCGTACCGCAGGTCATGAGCCCCCTTTGGTATGGCAAGGGATCAGAACAGAAAAAGCCGTCATTTCTCAGCCCAGCCTTTTATTTTGCCAACTACTGGCAACTAACCATGGAAGAAAACACTGTGGCTTTTTTCATTTGTTGCTTTGTTTTCAAAGGAGCAATTTCCAGTGCAATGGAGAGTGTGCGAGGACACGAAAAATGAGGTATCAGCGTTGGCCTTTGTGAATAACTAGTCACCAGCAGCACTGTTTAACATTTCACACCACAAATCTGTTTGAATCAGAGACAAGCCTAAATCCCATGGAACAGGAGGCATGATCTTCCTGGGATTAGTGAGCACACTCGGTTAACATACATCCTAACTTTTGGAATCTGTAGCTTTAATAATATTTATACAAAAAGAAATCTGAATGACACTGCTAATTTGAAACTAATGGCAGCTGAATGTACCATAATTTATCTCTAAATTATAGCTGAGTATAAGATTTACAGTGCCAAAAATGCAGAGAGTTTTCCCAGACATTTACCACCAATGAGAGAAATGCCTGTAATGCCTGATGGTGGAGCTGGCGTGCACGGCTCCAGCGCCCGTGGCTCCGCCCCGGTCAGGAGGCATGTGCTGGAGGCAAGTGGGTTTATGAGCCATCAGCCACCATAGAGATCAGAATAGACTTTCACTGCTGAGTGACATGGTATTTCTTCACATTTTCTCGCTCATATCGCTCATAAATAGGCTAGGTGAAGGATGAATATGTGAAATAAAGCAATGCTAGTTACCTCCTGGTGTAAAAGATAAATAAGTGGAAAGGGTAAACATTGCACAAATGTTTTAATACAAGTGCTAATAGATAACATTGATAAAGATGTATAATACAAAAGTAATGATACTATAACACAGAGGTACCAAGAACGGATCCCTGTTATATATGCAGGGAATAAGGCTGGCAGTAAAAGACAATCTTTACAGTTGGGAACTTCCAGACTAACTGGAAGCGGAAGATCCCAATTCGTAATTACACATGGGAATCTGACTCATGCAGAGAGTGACAGAGGGGTGGCCTCCAAGGGACAGCCACAGAATCATGGAATTTTAGGGGTTGAAAGGGACCTCTAGAGATCATCTGGTCCCACCCCCCTGCCAGAGCAGATCCACCTACAGCAGGTTGCACAGGATGGCGCCCAGGTGGGTTTGGAATGTCTCCAGAGGTGGAGTTGTCTCCACCTCTCTGGGCAGCCTGTTCCAGTGCTTTTCCACCCTCAAAGGAAAGAAGTTCCTCCCCATGTTTAGACGGAACTTCCTATGTTCAAGTTTGTGCCCATAACCTCTTATCCTCTTGCATTCAGCCTGCTGCAGGGCGGGGTCACCCTTGGGGACATGCCTGTCCCTTTCCAGGGACCAAGGAAACACAGAGGAGACAAAGCCCTGACTGAGGACTGCAGTTTGATACAGATGACTCCAATGATACAGATGACTTCAAGACACTTCAGGCAGTCTCCCTGGGAAGCCTCTGTCAGAGCAAGGAGTAGATGCTACACAACCAAAATTCATGTACCACAACAAAAGACATTCTTCCTCTTTCCCTGAATAGTGCCTGAAAAATGTGTGTGATTAAACAAAAACCTGTCATACAGTTGTTATACTACCACAGTTCAATGGTTAGACAATTAAGGAGAAAAAAGAGAAAGAAATGTCAATCAATAGTCAGAATAAAACATTTGTTTTAACTCAAGTTAAAGAAGAAGTGAACAAACTCTGGAGTGACTTCAGTTGAAGGAATTCAGAAATTTGCAGTCTTTTTGGAGGGGAGTCGACTCAGTTCATTTTTAGTGTGTGAGGCCTTACATAGAGCACTTGGACCTAGATCTGGGGGTGAGTGTTAATCCCATCTTGCATTTAAAGATGTTTTAATTGGAAATTATAATGTTGGCCCAAAGAACTGAGCATCATTTTTACCAAAGACGTAAAATATTGCAAGTGATTCAGGTTTGAGAATAAATGACAGCAAGTATTAGTGTTCAGAAAACATCATTGGATCATTTAATCAGCTTTCTTGTTCAAGTCTGATGTCTCTTTTTCACCCATTTACCTTCTTCACCGAACATAATGACTTTATAGTTAGCCCTAAACTCTCAGAAATCATGTTCAGGAGACTGTGTTTTTTTAGAAAAGGAACTTGTAAGATATTGAAAAAAAAAAAAAGAAAAAAAGAAAAAAAGAGAGATTTGATCATCCTAGACCACGTCGGTGTTTGATCTGGAAGCTGAGGGTACTGACTCAACCATTTCACGTGAAACGCAGGTCTCTAAATCGAGTCACATCTCACCCTGAGTGGTTGTCTACAATAGGTCAGACGAATCGCCCTCCGGAGGAAGGAGAGCAAGATGCCTACAGAGGCTAAATAATTAGGGTTTCTTGACCAGGAATGAGATGAATCCTGTGCTGGGGAACTGTAGTTTGCAGTATGCTCTGACAAAGGCCATGCATTGAAGGCTACGTACAAAATTGAGTATTTTAAATGTCCCTTCATCATCCCATCAGAATCAGCCGAAACGCCTGTTGGGGTGGGGGTGTGGCAGCCCATGGTGATGTACTTCACGGCTGTTTCGCAATGCATATGTACAATGAAGCAGAGTTAAGATTGTTCAGGCAATTTTAGTTTTTAATTGATAACATGAAGTCATGGGCTTACATTGGATTTCCCCCAGTATAATTCAGACTGTAGAAGAACTTAAATCATTTTTTTAATGAACTCCATCTTTGCTGGTGACCTCTGAAACAGTTTGCTGTGCACAAACCGGTGTTATTAACACGCTCGGCAAAGCTGCTGTTTTCACAGACTGCTCTTGAAAGCACTGTAACAGAAAAGGTCGCTTCAGAGGAACGCTTCCTCAAACAATTCACTTACAAAATACTTTTTCTTCTAGGTTTTGCACACTGGACGAGATAGCTTAAAAAAATCTTGCTCTGGTGTTTTTCCCTTCCTTCAATTCTGGGAAGAAAGATCTCCCTAAACTGCTAGTGAAGCATGTCCCCAAATGTCCTATTTCCTTAACAGGTGATAATGTTCTTCTGGAAGTGACAACTAGCCCCAGCTGTTGAAACATTTTGAAGACTGATTGTACTGCTGAAGGGTTACTTCACGTGATGAAACTGCGATCAGTAGTCCAAATATAGGATTACTTCCAGCCCCTTTGTTTTGAGAACTGCTTCACTTACTACCACATGGGCTTAGGCATGCTGAGGGATTTTGCCTCAGGCATCAGTTTGGTAGATCATTTGCAGGATTGATAGTTTTGTAAGCGCAAAGCAGCGATGGACCTGAAGGGGTCACTGGTAGAGTAGCTGCATGCTATAGGTATGCAAACATAAAGGCATCATATGGAAAAATCTGTCTGTAATTAAGTCTTCATTGCCAGAGAGAAAGAAAAGGAGAAACTGAAATCTGGTATTTTCCTCTCCCAAGTTCCTCGTGTGAGTCTCTGACTTCTCTGTCCTCTCTGACTTACAGTGTGGAGAGGAAGTTATTTTCTGGTTCTGAGGGAACCAGAAAATCCTTCATATAAGTAGAATTCTCACAAATGCTTACAAACACCACATATACTTACTCATCTTGGTGATTTTCTGGTGTCAGCTGTGACAGTGTGCTATTTGCCACATTTGTAATAAAACAGTATTGGAAGATGAGGTGGATGGAAAATTAGTACAGAGGTGCATTGCAAGCCATATAAAGCAGGCACCATTTTTTTTCATGTACCACCCCAGTTCTTAACGGGACCTTAAGTCTCTACAGTTAAATAAAATAGTGTTACAAGAGCACATTGAGGTCTCTTCTGTCTCTTTGTAGATCTTGTCCACTGAGGTTTCAGCTCTGGAAGATGTTGCCTGTTGCTACCCAGAATTTTTGTAATGGCCAATATATTTTAATAAATTACAATTACATAGCACTGAAGTTTTGGCACAGAGGAAGACTTGTTTAGGTACAACAGCACTCTGCTAGCATATGCTGTGTGAAAAAAAGAAAGCATAAACATCACATATATGTGTGATGTGAATGTACATATACATACATGTATATGTGTACATATACATATACATGTACGTGTACATATACATATAGGTAGTACAAGTTTGTTCATCTGTAAATTAATAGGGAAATAATTATAAATACTCTAATAGAAAATGTTGCATGATAAGGTTGCCATAGTGTCTCACCCTGCTATGCCATGGGAACTTTAATCTGCAATTTATTAGCTGCTGTATGATGATTGCACACCTAATTCTTAATTTTGGTTCATGCAGGGATGTACAATGGATTTTCTTATGATGCATTTCAGGAAAGATGTTAAGGAGGTAAGAATGCTATGAAGATTTTTTGAAGAGGGATTATGGGTAAATGTTTATTTCCTGTTATCATTCCTTTCTTTTTGGTGCAGGAGGAGGAGTGATACAAAGGGCTAGGGGAAGAACATGTGTTACTATCAATTTTGCATTAAGATAAATTTAGCTGTGTTGTCAATTAGGGCACTGCTAGGTGAAAGCATGTCTTGAATATACCTTGAAAGATAGTAAATATAATGTGTATCTCATGACACCTGTGGCTGTAAGCATAAATAATCAAAGCACGAGTATTTGCCTGTAGAAATCCAAAGTCCTTAATTCTATTATCTCAAATGGTGGGCTTTTTTTTCTCTCTGCCTCCTATAAAAAAGCCTCCGCTGTTATATTTGCAGTTTACATTGTTCTGCCATTCTTCGACTCTATTCAACACATTTTCTTCTAGGCAAAACCAAGAACTAGAATGAATAAGGTTTATGTGTACACATCTTTCAAATGTGTAAACAAATTTCTTGAAAGTTGATGAAAATGTGCCCCAATTTTCTTCTGCTATTTACCTATTCTATGTTTTTGTCTGTTACTGTACAATTGGAGGATTTAGTAGGTGTCAAGGGGAGAAAAGGTTTTAATGGAAAGGACCTTGCTGAGTGCGATAGACAAACAGGGAGAAGTGATGGACGTACAAACCTTGGAAATTTGGTTTAGGAGATTGACAAGAATGGAAGAATGTAATCTGAATGATGAAAAATAATTTGCCATGACTTTTCAAGGCATTCAAGGAGTTACACTAGAACTTGTTTTTATATGCATTTCTATTTTAACAAACAAAACTCCCATGTGGTATTAGGAGAAATAAGCATGAAATTAATGTTTTACCATAAATGGGAGAGATATCAAGACACACTTTAGAAACACATTCCGAAATTGAATTTGGCCTTTAGTCTATGCAGGCAAGAGAGTCACAAGTAAAAAGAACACAAAGCTCAGGCTTGGCTTAGTAAGATACTTTTGAGCTTCGTAGTACATCCCCTAATAACAAATTTATGCCTGAAAATATCTCTTTGCTATCATACAACTCCTGTGAGATAGGGGTACGTTAGCTCTTCCATTATCCCTTCCCCATTACCTCTATGGTTGTTTTAACCAAAAGAACCCCCTCATCAAAAAATCAAAGTTCAAGACTGAAACTCATCATAAAAAGCTTGTTAGGCATGAGCCAGCATGCCCAGAGAGCAGCTGGCGGTCACTCATCTCCCTGGATGGTCTTGTGCGCAAAATGGGAACCCGGGCCCCCATCCTGCTGGCGCGGGCGGGAGGACATGAGGACAGTAAGGGAGGCACCGCTGCTGCACGGGGATGCTGTGGGTCACGTGGGACGTGCATTAGAGGGTGAGCGGAGTGTCCTTCTGCAGAGAGAGATGGAGCAAGCCGGGCAGCTGGGAGGTGGTAGGGCTCCGAGTGGGGGGAGATGAAAGGAGGAGAAACTGAAAACAAGTATGCACGCCTCCGGGTCTCCAAAGGCTAACGCTGTTAAACTTTGGAACCACACTAGCTCCAGGAAATAGCTGAAGTTCACATCCTATCCCCACAGTCTGCATTTAGCTGCATATTTACTCTTAAGTTTATTTTTAATTTTATGGCCGGTCCACATGCCACCGTTTGGCCTATGCTCCTGGCCCTGCCATATTTACTTGGGAGGTTCAAATAAATATTTTTTTTTTGGTAGTATAATGCTACACCAAACAGAAACTAAGTTCCACATTCCCCAACTTTCCTTAACTGTGGGTTTTGGCTTTTTTTTTTTAGATTTCCATAGTAACGTTTACTTTAGGAATATACAAGTAGCAATGTAAGCAAAGTGTTTAAAAAATTAATTAAGGTTATTAAATGATAATAACACATGAATCTGTTGCATCATTAACAAAACTAAATGCTTTAAATCATCCTGGATCTAGGATCTGAGGAACTGAATACTTGACCAAGTAGTCAAGTCCCAGCCCTTCCTAAAACTGGGAACCTCGGTTGGCACATCTGGATACTGCCCATCCTGCACACGGTGGGGATTTGGCCAGGGGAGGCCAGTGGCAGGGCTTTGTCATCTCCCCTCTGGGAGGGAGAAGGAGGCAGGAGATGTCCAAGATGTCCAACCTCTTAGTACTGCAAAGCAGGAGGACAAGGAGCAAAGGGAAGCCCATCAGCGGATGCTCCCTTAAGCTTTCCTGAGCCACTATGGGACTAGAGGAGAAAATCCATCATGCAAGGGACCACCTGTAGCAGACCATCTGTAGGTCCACAAACACTAGAGGAATCTGGAAACCCAGAGTAGTTGTAATGATGGCAGTTTTGACAATAATATTCATCTTGGCTGAGGTCAGGAACACACTTCTCTGAACGTGGAACATTCACAGGGAGTTAGTCATATAAACCCAGACGGCAAAGCCAGCCACCGCATGGAAGATTTTACTGTAGACCAGGGTTGGAGCTATTGTGAACTCATAGAGCAGTGGAAAGAAAAATGTCTATAGACCATCTCAGGTTAGTATTCTCCTAACGCTCAAAGCCTTTGCACATTTAGTAAAAGCTTTCTTTTTAAAAAACCCCTACACCTGGTTTGCCATAGCATTTTTAAATAGCGAAGTCACATTTCCATTGAGGAGAAAATTCTATGATAGTTGGATGTGGTTTTAGCAGCAAGTTTTAAAGAAATGTCCTAGTCCAGCTCCTTCAAGGATCCTGCATTATGTGTGTAGGAAACTCTCACGCATTCACCTCTGTCGTTAGCGCTAACACCTCTCACCAAAGCCCTGCAAACACTGCCCTGTTTGTGTGAAATCAACGGCGCCGATTTCTGCTGGATTTCGTTAAGCACCTAAATACGTGTAGAAGTCTGGCAGATAATGGGAAAAAATGAAGGTTTAACTGGGACCACAACAGTGTTAAAAGGGGGATTAGTATTAGCATGTGCTTTGAATTCAGAGTAATAGAAGTAAAACCAGGCGCGTTTTGTTTGGCATCTATTTCATGTCCCAGTGAAACTGGCATACCACCATTTGATCAGGCACGAAGCCATCCCAACAGATGGTCCCCAGCAGCAGCAGCCAAGAGACCATGTATGAACATCAAATGTGTTTGCGAAGGGCAGGACTCCAGGCTGCCAATGTCGAAATTGTTTTCCATTCCCAGCTTCCGCGCCGATGGCTAGCGGGGCTACGCAGCCGCTCCCCCAGCCCGGGGACCAACCCCGCGCTGTGCAAAGGGGCTGCTCTGCATCCAGCGCCATGGAGAGGGGGAACGGCCAGGAGTGTTGTCAGACCTTTGTGCCCACCTCCCTCTGGCCTTTTGGAGGAGGACTTCATCTCTTCAGCTTACAAACGCTCCTGGACACATCGTTCGAGTTTAAATAAAAAGATGGAAAAAGCGTGGGCTTCTGCTCCATGATTTTCTCAGGACCTGTGTAGGCATAAGGGCACCAAAACTGCTTACAGAACGGGTGTGTCTAGGAGGCAACGGGACATTTCTTTAAGGACCAAACAAGCACAGATGAGCACATTTCTGTGCCAGCCACTACATGTTGCAAAGGGAGATTTTTTTCAGTTCCCAGTTAGCCAGCTGCTGAGCAAATCTGCTGCTCATGTTCCTGTGTTGCAGCCGACGTGGGCTGTGAGTTTGGTTTGCAGATTACAGGTGTTTAGTTAATCCAGCCTGGATCTGAAGGAGCCCCAGCTCTTCCCTCTCCCAGTCATCGCACCTATGTGTGCGGGAGCAAAAGTCATTCCGGCTCTCTTGAGCCCTTTGCAGCCACTGAGTACCATCCTCCTGAGGTACCAGTGCAGGCACGCGCTTCCGCTCCTGGGAGAAACTGGAGCACTCAGATTACAGCCGCAACCTCTGCCTCTCCTCCCCTTTTGTCATCCTGCTCCAAAACAGAAGGTGTTTATGCTCCCAGGCCAAACACTCACTTTCTACCTTTCTATCACACGGAGGAAGAAAGGAGGCAAGCAAGCCTAAAACCTTGGAAGAATGACTGTAACGCCAGTTCAGGGTGCTGCGCACTCTGCCCACCAGTGCCTGGCCCAGGCAGACTCACAGGATTGGGGCAGGAGTGGTGGCAGGAGCTGCCTCCAGCTGCCTCCTCCCGGTCCTATCTCCGGCTGGTGCTCTGTGCAGGAGCACAGGAGAACCCCAGGACCACCTGGCTCTAAGGGGCGATCCCCAGACCGCACCGCACACAGGGGTCGTTGGCTGTGGAGAGGATTTCCCACCTCTTCTTCATCTTCTACACGTTTTTCCACTCTACAGGAGCCTTTGCCCTTTTCAATTACAAAAATACTCTAAAGTTCCTCTGGAGTTCACAGAGCTGAGGATCAGCCTCTGTTTACTCAGGTTCACAGCCTAATTGCCATCCAGTGTATACTATGGTGTTGTCCATCAAGGAGCTTCCTAGAGCTTAATAAGCCAGACACGTAAGCTTCACAAGCATGCAAATATAGATATATGTATTCCAAATAACTTCTCTCATTGCTGAAGTGCAGCCACCCTGCCATGAATTGTGGCAATTTTTCAACAATGTGCAGCTGCATTATAAAACCGTGCAGGGTAGGAAGTGAAGGATACCTCATTTCAAGGAAACCCAGGAGGAATCTGAGGTTGACTCCACAGAATTAATCCCACGTGAATTTGTCTCCTGACCAGGTTAAATAGTTGGCAAGTAGAAAGGAAACGAGAACATATTTCATTAATATCGGGGCTTTAATTTGCTTATATTTGAACCGTTTTGTGTGTGTGAACCTTGAAAATAGCTTGCGATTCAACATCAAATGCTTTTGTGCAGTTGTCTTGCCAAGTGAAACTTGTTTGAGCTCCATCGATGTTCCAATACCAACAATTGATACAATCTGGCTAAACCCTAAATTTCCATTTGTTAGGCTCTTTGAATGTTTCCAATACTGAATAAAGTGTCAAAAATGAGATGGATCTATGAATATGTTGGAGAGCAAAAAAAAGGGTTGCACGCACTGATTTGTATATTCACTAAAAACCAAAAGGTCCCGAATACCAAAAGGTCTTGAATCTGGCTAGGGTGCCAGAGTTGGTGCCAAACTAACTCCAAACAGCTTTCCCAGTACCATCTCCCCTCGTTAAGCTCTCAGGTGGCCCAGCTCTAGAAAATGCTGACAGGGTCAACACGACGGCGCTTCCCACAAAGTCTTTCAGCACCACCTAATGAATTGCAAGGCCTTTTCCTGGCAACACCTGCCGGGCTGTGGGAATTCCTCAGCCGCAGACTGAGCAAGCCGAGAGGCTGGGGCGAGAGGGAAGCAAAATACATGGCTTGACAGGAATACCTCCGCCTGCAGCTTCCGATTGAAAACTCATCAAGGAATAAGTCAGAAACAGCCTGCCTACAGTGACTTTAGTTTTGCTCAGGTTTGTTTGACTTAGCAACAGGCTTGCTACAGGTACTTTTTTTCCTTTTTTAACAGAATAAGCACAGATTATAGCAGAACTGCGTCAGCTCTGTGTGCATCAAGGAGCAGATTCTTTGCGAGTCTGACATAAAGCCCTGCTTATCAGCCTGGCAGATTTTTAAGTCCTCTTTTTCACCCATTTAAAAGAAATACTGGAAAATGGAAGAGAATCGTCACAATTTTATCTTTCTGCTGTGAAGCTTTACGGTTCTGTTGGCGATATGTGCGTGCTTCCATGTAAACTGGTAGAAGCACTGGAGCAATGAAGTCTACAGTGACATCTCTGGCCCTTTTTTTGGGGGGGTTCTTTTGTGGGATGTTGCAACATTTTGGAGAAGGATGTGCCACCAGCAATCACGCCGGAGGACTCCTGTGAGGCACAGCAGCAATTTCAGTTTTGGTCTTTAACTGGGTTCTTTGCAGCTCGGTTCAAATACTAACTGGACACGCGCGTGGTTTTCCCACTTAAATTCTTCTTGCAGCGGGCACAAGGCTGCTTTCCCTCCCCTGAGCTTCCCAGGATTTTGCTGAAAGAGAGTGGGGGCGGGGAGGGGGGAATTTCTCCAGCTTTCCAAGACTGTGCTGCCATCTCCTGATCAAACCTGAGGCTTCCCCTGCTGCAAGCCGGCCGGGAGGAAGGCTTGTGACCTTTTCCCTTCTCTTTCCAGAAGGGACAGTAAGTGACCTTTGACCTCTAGCTATGCCGTACCTGCCCCGCGAAGCACCGCACCCCTCTCCTCCTTCCGCCCGCTCGTTCGCCCGTGAACAGCGGGAACTGCAGCTGAACGGGGAGGAGGAGGAGGAGGATGGGAGCTGCTGGGAGCTGCTCCTGCTTAGGGCTCTCCCATTTGCGCCAGCAGGCGCAGGAGAGGCTGGGCAAAGGCGTTCTGGGAAAATGAGGAACACTTTCTGAACTGAAGTTCTTTGGGAAATTCAACCTAGATTTTTAGAAAGGCCTTTTTTTGACATGTCCAATCCCACCTTTTTTGATGCATTCGCTACTTGCCCACCGCCAAGGTGCAACCCGAGGTCTGTAGGTCTTTTTTCTGATCTCCTCCCCTCTGCCCACCTCGACACTGGGACTTTCCCTGATCCCACCGACGATGCTGTGCCAGACCCCCTGCCATTCCCGCTCCTCCTTTCCCTCACGTGGAGCAGAGCCGTGGCTGTGGCACATGGCCCTTTTTCCCATGACACAAAGGGTGCTTTTCACATGTGTGTGTGTATCAGTGTGTCCGTGTCCCCCCCCCCGCAGCAGTAACACCAGGCCACGGTGTTACGGCAAGCAGGGCACAGCTCCGATCCCAGATTTAGGAAAAACAAGGTGCCACTCCACGTGAGCACACCCCCCCCCCCCCCCCCCCCCCCCCCCGCCCCNCCCGGAGCCCCCCCCCCCCCCCCCCTCCGCCTCGCCGGCGGCTCCCCCACAGCAACGACTACGCGGCCGGGTGCGCGACGTACCCACCCGGCAGCGGCACTGCGCCGCGCACCCTGCCCTGCGCCCGCACCGCGCGGACACCGCGCCCGCGCAGCCGGAGCCGCCAGCATCACGCTGCGCCCGCCAGGGGGCGCCCCATGGAGGTGGGGGGGACACGGGACGGGACCCCCGGAGAGGGTTGGGGGGCGCTGCCGGTGCACGGGGTGCTGGTCCCCGGCGTGACACCCCCAGGGGGTGCCAGGGGTTGGGGTCCCGGACCCTCGGGGTCCCAGCTCTTGGGGCTCCCAGACCCTCGGGGTCCCAGCTCTTAGGGGTCCCAGCTCCTGGGGGTCTCAGCCATCTTGGTCTCAGCCCACATAGTCGCAGCCCCTCGGGGGTCCCAGCCCCTCGGGGTCCCAGATCTTGGAGTTCCAGTCCCTGGGGTCCAGCTCTTGGGGTCCCAACCCTCCGGGTCCCAACCCCTTGGGGTCCCAGGCCGCAGGGTCTCAGCCCCTCACGGGTGCAGGACGCCCACGGGGCCGCTCATCCCCCATGTCCTTGGAGGGTCCCGGTGCCCGCAGCGACCCGCCTGGGCGAAGGGGCTGGTGCCTCCCCCAGGCCTGCCCCGGCTGGTGTCTGTCGTGGCTCCGCCACTGTCCCCTGGGGCCGAGGCGAAGCCCCGGGGACGCGGAAGTCACTTCCTTCCCCTTTCCCCAAACGGCAGCTATGCAAAGGGCAGGTGGCCCCGCCAGCACACGGCAGTGACGGGATGGCCGGGAGCGCAACGCTGCTCCTCTGGGGTGAGTGCCCGGGCAGGGGCCACGGGGCCGGGCGGGGGGCCTGACGCCATGGGGATGGGCGCCCGGACCCCTCTCTGCTTTGGGGAGCAGCGGGTCATGGCAGAGCCCGGTGGCACCGGCTGACCCATGGGGAGGGAGCACATGATGACTGTGGGGTCCCCCAAGGTCCCAAACACCAGCAGAGCCAGAGCAGGGGGTTGTACCCCCCGGCCGTGGGCTGGGGTGGCCGTGGAGAAGGGGCTGTTGGGACAAGGCTGTGGGGCTGGGGGACATGGCAATGATGGGGACGTGGGGACGGAGACGTGGGGACGGAGACGTGGGGACAGGCATTGCAAGGATAGCGTTGTGGGGACTGGCACCTTGGGGCCGGGGCAGCTGTGGGGCTGGGGACGTGGGGACAAGGCTACGAGGACAAGGATGTGGGGACGGGGACATGAGGACAAGCACCGTGCAAAAGGGGCCATGGGGACAGGGGCTGTGGGGACAGGGGCTGTGGGGACGGCAGAGGTGTCCCTGTGCCCTGCACCACGCCAGGGTGGCTGTGATGTCCCCAACCCCTGCGCCAGCCCAGGGTGGCTGCAGTGTCCCCAACCCTTGCGCCAGCCCAGGGTGGCTGCGGTGTCCCCAGCCCCTCTGCCAGCCCAGGGTGGCTGTGATGTCCCCAACCCCTCTGCCAGCCCAGGGTGGCTGCGGTGTCCCCAACCCTTGCGCCAACCCAGGGTGGCTGCGGTGTCCCCAAGCCCTGCGCCAGCCGGGGTGGCTGTGTCACACAGATGCAGTGCGTAGGCGGCTCTGACGCAGTCGTGTCCCCTGGGTTCTCCTGGCTGTCCTGGGGACCGTCCCCAACGCCCTTTCCCATGAGCGACGGTGTCCCCGGGGGGGCAGCTTGGGGACAGCCCCTGCACCACGTCCCCCCGGGTGCCGGTGTCCTCGTGGCAGCAGCCCCCACCCAGCCCCTCTCCCCTTCTCCCTTCCAGCCCAAGCCCTCAGCCTCGCTGGTGAGTTCTCGCTGCCCGTCCCCAGCCCCGCTGTCCCCAGACACCCCCGGTGGCCCCGGCAGGCTGGTGTCCCCTGTCACCCTGCAGGCGCCCAGCTCAGCCAGCTCACATCGGACCCCCCCTGGATGCCGGTGTTCCAGTACGAGAAGGTGAAACTGACCTGCCAGGGCTCCGGCACCCCCGGTCCCACCGACTGGTACCTCAACAACAGGCACCAGTGGCAGTCGGATCTCAGCTACATCCACGTCACCCAAAACAAGCCCGGGATCTACCAGTGCCGCAGCCCCAGCGCCAGGCTCAGCCCCCCCATCACCGTGAGCTTCTCAAATGGTGAGGGGTGGGATGGGTGCCCCCACCCTGGCACCCAGGAGTGCCCTGAGGGCTCTGGGTGGGCTCTGTTCCACATCTTCTTGCCCCTCGTGTGACGGGAGCCCATCCCCATGCACACGGGTGCATCCCTGTGCACACCAGTGCATCCCTGTGCACATCCCTGTGCACACCAGCACATCCCTGTGCACACCAGTGCATTCCCATGCATATGGGTGCATCCCCTGCGCACACCGGTGCATCCCTGTGCATCCCCGTGCCATGGGAGCCCACCGCTGCCTCCCTGCGTGCCGGCCGCCCCCGGCCCTCTCTTGCAGACCAGGTGATGCTGCAGGTGCCGACGCGGGTGCTGCTGGAGGGGGATCAGCTGCCGCTGCGCTGCCGGGTCAGGAATATCAAGGAGCCCACCAACGTGTTGTTCTTCCACGAGAACCGGGAGCTGCAGGGGCCGAGGCGGGGGTCCGAGCTGCTCCTGCCCCGCCTGCAGCTGCACCACCGCGGACGCTACCACTGCAAGGCCAACATATTCTACTTCTGGCGTGATAAATCGGCACCGGTGACGGTGGTGGTGCAAGGTGAGCACCCGCTCCCCGACACCCACCCAGCGGGGCGCAGCCCCCCGCCCCGGGCTCAGGGTCACGGTCCCCCCGGCTCCTTCCCAGAGCTCTTCTCGGCGCCGGTGCTGCACCCACAGAGCCCAGCTGAGCTCCCCGAGGGAGACACCCTGACCCTGGGCTGCCTCAGCACCCCCAACCCCCTGCGGCCCCCCACCCACCTCCAGTACCTCTTCTACCGGGATGGGGTAGTAATGGGGGGGCCCCAGGGCTCCCCCCAGCTCCAGCTGCCCGCCGTGGAGCTCTCCCATTCCGGGAGCTACTCCTGCGAGGTGCGGACAGAGACCGTCAGCGTGTGGAAACGCAGCACCCCGGTCACCATCACGGTGCGCAGTGAGTGTGCGGGAGGGATGGGGACGTACACGGTCCCCACAGCCCTCCCCGGGTCCTTCCATCCTTCCCCAGGTCCCTCCATCCCTTCCCAGGTCCTTCTGTCCCTCCCTGGGGTCCCTCCATCCTTCCCCAGGTCCCTCCATCCCTTCCCAGGTCCTTCTGTCCCTCCCTGGGGTCCCTCCATCCCTCCCCAGGTCCTTCTGTCCCTCCCCGGGTCCCTCCATCCCTCCCGGGGGTCTTCACATCCCTCCCCAGGACTCTGCATCCTGCCCAGGGTCTCTCCATCCCTCTCTGGATACCCCCATCCCGCCTGGATCCCTCCATCCCTCTCCAGGTCCCTCTGTTCCTCCTTGCCGTCCCCCATCTCTCCCTGTTGACTTCCATGCTCTCCAGCCTCCCCCACCCCTGCCTGGGTCCCCACATCCCTCCCCAGCTCCTTCCATCCCGCCCTGGGTCCCCTCATCCCTCCCTGGTGTCCCCTCCGTCCCTGCCCGTCTCCTCCCCACAGGGGTCCCGGTCTCGGGGGTGTCGCTGGAGGTGCAGCCCCCCAAGGGGCAGGTGGCCGAGGGTGACCGCCTGCTGCTGGGCTGCTCGGTGGCCACGGGGACGGGGCCCCTGTCCTTCTCCTGGCACCGGCAGGGCTTGGCCACGCCACTGGCCACGGGCCCCCGCTACGAGCTCCGCGCCGTGCGGCAGCGGGACAGCGGCCACTACCACTGCACGGCCACCAACGGCGGCACCGCGGCCAACAGCCCGTCGCTGTGGGTCACCGTCCTGGGTGAGCAGGACCCTCCGGCTTCGGGCGCCCCCCACCCACAGCATCACCTCGTCCCAGGCCGGGGGACAGCCGCCGCTCTGACCCCGGCATGGTCTCTCTGCCTGGCAGTCCCGGTGGCCGGTGCCACCATCGCGATGGCGAGGACGGAGCCGTCGGTGCCGGTGGGCGAGAGCCTCAACCTGAGCTGCTCGGTGCAGGCGGGCACCGCGCCGGTGACCTTCACCTGGCTGCGGGACGGGCAGGAGCTGGGCTCGGGGCCCGTCCTCTCCCTGGGGACCGTGGGGCCAGCGCACGCCGGGACCTACCAGTGCCTGGCCACCAACCGCCTCGGCTCCCAGCGCGTCTTCCGGGCGCTCAGCCCGGCACTGGCCCTCTCAGTGACGCAGCCCGCGTGGGGACAGTGGCAGCAGGGCACAGGTGGTGGCGGCGCCATCTGCCCCCTCCCCGAGGTCCCCAGGGGGGGTCCGGCTCCCCGGGGCCAGGGCTGACCCACGCTCGTCCCCTCTCTGTCCCCAGCCGTGGCCACGGGGCTCAGCGTGTCCCTCCTGCTCCTGCTCCTGCTCGGTGCCGCCATGGGCTGGCACCTCCGGCGCCGGCACCGCGCGGGTGGGTCACCCATGCCGGGGGGCCGGGGGCAGTGTCGGTACTCCCGGGTGGGGTGAAAGCCCCCCCCGCTGGCTAAGGGGGTGGCAATGGGGCTGCACCCCCGTCTCGGCTGGCGCTGAGCCCCCAGTGCCCTCGTCTGAGGGCCCTGGAGGGTCTGGGGGGGTCATGGGGGGTCTTGGGGGGGTCCACTCTCCTTCCTGGGCACGTGGGGCTGAGCCTGGGGTCCTTGGCTTAGGGTTGGGGGG
>VZSF01009517.1:0-20265 GCA_013398295.1 Chionis minor | reverse complement strand
CACCACCCCAGTGTCCCCACCGTGCCCGCTGACATGGGTTTTGGTCTCTGGGAGACATCCCCACCATGCCGGTGTCCCCACTGTGCCCACCGGCATGGGTGCTGGTTCCTGGGAGACACCCCCACCACCCCAGTGTCCCCACCGTGCCCGCTGACATGGGTTTTGGTCTCTGGGAGACATCCCCACCATCCCAGTGTCCCCACCATATCCGTCTGCATGGGTTTTGGTCCCTGGGAGACATCCCCATCACCCCAGTGTCCACACTGTGCCCCCCAGCATGGGTACTGGTCCCTGGGAGACATCCCCACTGTCTCGGTGTCCCCACCATGACCACCAGCATGGGTGCTGGTTTGTGGGAGACATCCCCACTGTCTCGGTGTCCCCACCATGACCACCAGCATGGGTGCTGGTTTGTGGGAGACATCCCCACTGTCTCGGTGTCCCCACCATGCCCCTCCACGTGGGTGCCAGTCCCAGGGTCTCCCCATGATACCCAAGTCCAGCTCCCCAGGGACAGGGTGGACTGAAGCCCCAGCACCCACGTTGGGGCTCATGCTCATTGCACCCCAGCCCTTCCCTCACTCTTGGTCCGCCTTTTTACAGCCCAGGGTGCTCAGCTTCTTCACGGCCGGGTCAAAAATATCTGGGGTGGCTTTCCAAGCTGCCGCCTTTTCTTCCTAACGAGTTAAATTGCACTGCTGGCTGCCGGGTTACATCTGGGATCAAGCGCTGTTTGTTTTTTCATTGGGGCCAAGAAACCTGGAGGGCACTGCTAGGTACCTCCTGGCATTTGTATAAATCTCCGTAAAATAAGTAAGTGTGGATGAAACATCCATGCATTTGGAGGGGAAAGGGCTGGGTGATTAAGCAGACCTTTAACGTGTCAGCGGCAGGAGGGATTAAGAGCAGACAAATGAGGCTCGCGTTTAAATTCTCTTGGTATTATTTACACCTGTAATAAAATCTGGTTGGGCTGGTTGTGCCTTCAGCAAAAAATATGTCATCTATTAATGAATTGTTTGTAAAGCCCTTGGAAACTGTTTGTAAAGCCCCAGTTGAGTGACCTCTTACTGTGCACGTGCGGCGTGTGGCATGTGCCCGTGCTCCTGAGCGCGGCTGTGGCGAGCAGCTCCGTCCCCGTACGCACCTCGGGGCCTCCGCGCCTCCCCGGCGTCTCCCGGATGCATCCCTGGACTCGGACTAACAGACTAAGGCGGCTCCTTTCTGGGTGTGAGATTGGAAACCGCAGCGAAACCCACGCTGCAACGCGCTCTGTGCTCCGTGGCTGCGGGTTTCCCCTCTGCGGCTCCGGCGCCACCGGGGTTTTTTTCGCTTCCGAGAGGTGGGAAACGTGCCGCGATGCTGTAGGAACTGGCGGCCTTTAAGCATGTCTTCCTCCAGCAAGATGGATGGCATTTTAATTGAGGTTTCAGGTGCATAGATATTTACATAGCTCTCAGCTCCATCAATACTTTACAGCTACCTCCAATAAACAGCGCCTCTAACCTCACAAAAATCCTTGCGAGGCAGACAAGTAATATTATCTTAACTTTTCAAACACAGAGGCAGAGCGTGCTACGGTCCCAAGGTCAGGCAAGGAGTCTACGATGGAGGCAGCAGCTCAACCTGCCCCGTGCACGGCCTGTATTTACTGCCCAGCGCTGCCGTCCGTGGCCAGCAGCGCTCATCTGGGCGGACCATAATGCTGTGAGCGCGCTGCACGTGTCCGCCGAGCTCTTCCCAGCCCCACCAAGTTTATCACCTACATCAGACGAGAGCGCGGGGACCCTCCCTACACTGGAAAGCAGGAGCCAGAGCCGCCCGTGGGAGAAGTTTTGCTTTTCCTTTTTTTTTTTTTTTTTTTTTTTTCCAAATTATGTAGGAANGGGGAAGATTTTTTTTTTTTTTTTTTTTTTTTTTTTTTTTTTTTTTGGTCCAAATTATGTAGGAAAGAAGACTGGAGGGAGGATTGTGGTGACCTTAAAAACTATGCGTCTTTGTTTTAGTAGATGAAAACCCTTTTCATTTGCAGTCTCCCGCTGCAGTTCGGCACCAAAGCGGAGTTTGCTGCTACTGGAGTAGGAACTTTGCCTAATTCCCATGAAAAAATTCACCTACTGCATATTCAGCAGCCACACAGCAAAACCTTCTGTCCATGGACCCCGTCTTTGCGCTCAGTAAAGAGGCAGTAAAGGGGGATATCTTAAAGTCACAGTGGACACAAGTATCTTTTGAGAAGAACTCTTCCCCCCCACCCTCAAAAAAAAAAAAACACCCCAACAAAAACTACCGCTATTGCCTTTTCTTTGGGAACACAAAATAAATATTAGAAAGTGCTACACTGCTGTGTTTGCTTTGGAAAGTCTTTCAGATAATGGGAATTAGTTTTCAAAACAAGAGCGCTGGGAGAGGCAGTGGCAAATCATACGAGAGGTTAGGGTTGGAAAAAATGGTAATTACCCTGCTTTGAACCCTATGCATATATTAACAGTGATTAAATGTCACCGTGATAAGCATGTACATAATAGTTTCTTTAGCAGATCAAAGTAAGAACCCCCCCAGGATGGTGGGTTTATAGATTTTTGGATTACTGGGCAGTGTGTGAGATGCTGGCCTGAATCCGGCACGGCACAAGCCACGTTCCTTCCTCAATTGTTGCCTGACTTTCAGCATTTTTTTTTTTTTAATACATCTGATTTCAATTTTGACATTGCCTTCGTTAAAGCATCAGCAGCCACCCTGATAATTATTATGTATTGTGCCCACCAATAATTACACTTGGTTTCTAGTCTGAGTTATCTTCAGCTTCCAGCCACTTACTTTTGTTCTACCTTTGCCGGTCAGGTTGAGATGTCATTCCCGAGCTTATCCCTGTAGGTAATGTCAGGCTGTGATTTAGTCACCCTTTGACTTTTTTGTAGTAAGGAAAATAGATTGAACTTCCCGAGTTTCTTACTGTAAGGCATCTTTTCCAATTCTTTAATCTTTTAAAGGAGCGAGATTTGACGCTGCTATTTGAAAAGCACTTTCAGCCCAAAACCATCCTTTACAGTCTTAACGGTTATGTCTCAATTAGTAGCCCAAGCACCCCTGGTCCCTTTACAGCCAGCTAGGACAGGCAGACACTTGCAGAAGGCAAGTCATGTAGTAGGAATTACATGAATATAAAAGCCTACTTATAATTTATAATTATTTTGTTATTACTATTTCCCCGTTAAGTTTGTGTGTGGGTTTTTTGCGTATTTATTAAAGCTGTGAGCATATTTTTATGTTCCAAAATTAAATAATTCTTACCAGCATCTCTCAAAGAGTCTTCCATGGTCTTGCAGGGTATCTGAGAAGGTTCATAACCCTTCCCTCAACATTTTCAGTGTATCAGCGTTTGCCTGAACTGTAGTATTAGAACATGGCTCAGCTTTCCTGCAGGAGCGGCACCCATGCCAAGTGTTCAGGTAAAATACTCTCTTCATTCCTACACACGATCACCCTGCTCAGACCTCCAAGGACAGGATCTGCCCCATAGCATCCCACTGAGAGCCCGGACTGACGCCGGATGGGCAGACCTAGGAAACCTTGGGCAGCCCGTTGATTTTTTTTCAAAAAGTGGATACCACATCAGAATGTGATTATTTTAACCGAATATAGGGGTCAACTTTTGGTCAGATGAATTTCATTCTAAAACTGCCTCTACCTCTCCATTGGCAGTAGAAGGAACCTAGGGTGACCAGCCAGGTGGCTAACGCTGGGCGAGAGCAGTCCCTGCCTTCCTGCTGGTCTCCTGGGACTTGGGGACAGAGGAGATACTAACATTGCCATCCCAAATGGTTCTTTTAAAGTTCTTGGATACCGGTCATCTGAGCGTGCAGGTTTTTCAAAATGTGTAACTTCTAGAGCTGGTTTGGAACATTGAAATTGTAAGGATGCATTCATCACTATTAGTTATCTCTGACATGCAACTCATCTCATAGATATTTTCCAATATACAACAAATATCGGACACTTCAGTCACTTATTTGTTTACTGACAATTCCACAACTTCCACTGAGTAACATATCAGTACCATTAGTGACTTTCTTTTTGTCACAGTTTACATAAACACCGTTGTCTTTGACTGTCTGTCCATTGAGTTTTTTGGTTTGGCTTATTTTATTACATTCTTGTAATTCCATTTGGATTTATATTCATGCAAATCAATGTCTCCTTTCTACTCTTTGACATTTATGCCTTTCTTACAACTTACTAACTTTATAATTTTAAAAAATTCATTAAAGATTTTTTGTTTAATTCTTCCATCTATAAAGTTAGCTCAATCTTTTAATCAAGGCAGATCACTTTATTTGGTGATGGCTATTCAGGCATCTAGTAGTGTATTTAAAATTGATTTGTGATTACTATTCACTGCTTAATATAAATCCTGTCCGCTACTTACTTCTGTATTTTGTGAGGCTGCCCTTTTTAAAGCAGGAAATATGTCTATTCCCCAATTCGTATTTATCCTGCTGTATTTATGCATTGAAATCAGAATTTTAATTGTCCAGTAACAACAGAAAAGATATGGGGGTTTTTTTTGCGTGATACTTCAAGTGAACATGGCTCTACCTAACCTCAGGAAAAAACCCAGTGCAGTGAGTTGCATATGTATTTACGTGTGTGAATATATATACACATATGCAAATACATACATACATGTATCCGGGGCTTTTAATATATAAAATATTCATATATATAGTGTGAAATATTTGTTCACACTACCTGTGCACAAGGTAGTGCACAGAATGGCACTCTGATTCAATGACATTGAATCAGCCAACATTGATCTCAATGGCGCAGAATGTCCCGGACCTTAAAATGAAGTATAGAGTATGTGGAAATTTACCTGTCATGGTGCATTGCAGCGTCCTTCTGGGCCTGATCCAGTGGGATTTGGCTCCTGATGCTCTCAGGATACTTGTTTAGGTTTCCACCTTTGGTGTCTCCATGTGAGCCAGCTCTCTCTGCAGCCTAGGGAGACCCAGACAGTACCAGCGCTGGAAGGCGAGTCTCTGGATGTGCTATTGATCTCTGTTTTCATGCAGACACAACCATAACTTACTTTAAAGCACTTTGGTGCAGCTAAGCTAAGCATAGATCCCATATCTGGACTCACATAATTATAGAATTATAGAATCGTTATGGTTGGGAGAGACCTTTAAGATCATCACGTCCAACCTGGCACTACCAAGTTACCACTAAAGCATGTCCCTCAGCACCACATCCACACTACATTACACATTCACATGTGTAATTCCTCGCATGCCAACATGGGTCAATAGTGCTCCGTGACCCTTGAAAGTCAATATTTTGGTCTGCACAGAAACCTCAGAATTTGGTTTTATAGCATTGTAAACAGGAAATTTCAGTGCTACTTAACATGCATCTTTTTGAGAAACCCTTTGCATTTAGATAGCATCAAAACGTTTGACAACACAAGGGAATTTTTCAGATTATGTGTGTGGTTAGAAATCCAGGAGACACAGATGTATCACACACAACGTTCAATGGGGCACTGAGAGCAAAGCTGGCCATAAATCTCACAAGACTGAAGATGCTCATATAAAGGTCACTTTATCTAGGAGCTAGGATTTTTTCACAGAGGTATTTCTCTTTATAGGCTTAAGAATAACTGTCATTTTTTTTTTTTTTCATTTCTTTTAAACAGTTTTTCCCAAACCCCTTTCCTCAAATATTTCAGAGACTGATATATCTCCCCAGCCAGATCAGCAGAATGGACA
Organism: Chionis minor; assembly: GCA_013398295.1. Classification (NCBI taxonomy): domain Eukaryota; kingdom Metazoa; phylum Chordata; class Aves; order Charadriiformes; family Chionidae; genus Chionis; species Chionis minor. Next base: position 14,494 of record VZSF01009517.1, on the reverse strand, counting down.
AGAAGTAACCAGGCAAAGTCACTGGCAGGATCCAGTGAGAAAAAACATTTGCACAATGATTTTTTCAGAATGTAGCTACATTCATAAAATGTTTTATTAAATACAAACTCATCCAAAACAACCAGCCCTCCTCCCTTGCCTGATTTTACCAAATGTCTCAGGAAAGCTCTGTTGCAGAGATCCAGAGTGCCCAATTTCAAGAAAATCTCTTCCTTTTGGGAAAATAAGCAGACTGTGGTTTGAAAATCAGACCCACTGTAGAGGTGAAATTCAGCCTGAACTTTGGAGTCGGTGCTTCTGCCTCCCAAAATGACTTTTGGGCTGAACTGCTACACTTCTTTGCTTCTATAATGCTCAGAGATTCACATTTGGCTTGAAATTTCCCACACTTGACATTAGCCCAAGGGATTATTTTTTTTTTTCTGGAAAATGATGAACAGTTTTCTTCTCAGAAAATTGTTCCGAGCTCCCCCCCCTTTTTTTTTTATGCTCAGATAACTCCAAAACAGCTTGGTTTTATAACTTTGGATTTGGCATGTGCAGAGCGCAATCCTGAAGGAGGAATGCACTTTTTGCCTCGTTTGAAGAGATTTCATTTCGCAATAGCAAATTAGCCTGAAAGTTTTTGGAAAAAATAGACGGATCGTTCACAAGGCGTGATTTAACCGTGGTAGAAAATGACAGCCTGGGCTCTCTGTCTCTGAGAGATCACGAGTCTTGTTTTACAAATACGGCTTAGTTTCCTTTTTGCAGAGTCATCTTTCCCACTGAATCTTTCTGCATCCTGTTTTGCTTTAACTCTATGGCAGCATCAGAGGTTATTTCCCATATATTTGCTCTCCGTAAGCAACGTTGTACTTGGCTCTCGGCGGCGTTTTGCACGTTCTGTAAAGCAAATTTCACTGGGCATGATTGAAGAAGGACTCTTTTTGCCTCTCATGGCCTGCTGAGTTAAATTACTGCTCCTCACTCGCCCAGATTCCACCCGATCCTGGTCCTCACATCCAGCTGTCACTCACATCTCACAAACTTGCCTATGGACAGAGGTGCTACAGATTTTTTTTAAAGCATCCTACAGTGCTTTCTACTCAAATGTATTATCCAAGAAGTAAATACTAAGCTTTTAAGCATCTAAATTAATTAATTAATTAATTATTTAATTAATTTATTACCCAGGAAATAAATACTGATCTTTCAAACATAGACATTAATTAATGGATTAAGTTAGTTTTTTTAAACTTTGGAAATTGAGTTAGGCTGAGAGTTAAATCCCCTAAAACGGGAGCTGAGAAGGTGGAATTGCCCACACGCTTCGGCTGGTTTGCACCGCTCCAGTGATACCACGACGAGCTGGTTTAATCAATCAGTTATTGCAGGCTTGAGGGTGTTCTGTGTCATTGGAGCAGCGCAGAGCCGTCAAGTGTGATGACGGATCTGGCCACAAATCTCAAAACGTACTATTTTTCCCCATTAAAAAGCCCACGTCAGCTGATACGCTGTGTTTAATTACCTAACAACGAGTATTGACTTGCAGGGCACAGCTAGGAAAAAAAAAAACACCCCACCTTTCTTTGTATTGTACTAGGCAGGCGGTGGGTTGTTCTCCTGGGAAAGAAACTCAGCATCTGCCAGGAGGTGAAGTTTGCTGTGTTCACGCTGCTTCCGTGGCGTCTGCGAATGCACGAAGCGGGACGGGACACGAGAGCAAAACCTGTCCCCGTGCTGGTAGGGACTGTTGGCACAGCTCTCAAACCAGGAGCTGCTTCACGCCCCCGTAAAGTGGCTTTAAGTCAGGCATACAACCCCCTTCAGGTCCTTCCAGAATCGCAGAGAAGTTTAAACAGGCGGCAATACTTGACTCTTCCAGTTCTAGCTGGACTGCCCAGTTTACAGTGGCACCGTTCTTCACTTGGTGGGCCATTTAAAATATCGTCGCTGAATGCTAATTGTTTCCAAATTTCAGTCTCCTCTGCAATTCTTCTAATTTTTTTTTTGACTTATTAATGGTTGTTTTCTATTTAAATGATCACAGTATGCACTCAGTTTGTGAGCTGGTATAATTATTTCATTTAAGGAGGTGAGTTTTTGCTAATATATTTACACATAAAGCATGGATGTAACTGCAAAAGATACCTGCTTTATTTTACTCCTTCTTTCAGGATAGTTAATGCCTCCTTCTCACACAGACAGAGCTGCTCTTTCATAAATGATTTGTAAATGACATTTAGAGTTTTCTTTTCTCTTTACCCATTCCTATACAGTTAAAGCAGTGCAAGTTTCATATGAAGACAAACACATAAACTTCATTCCAGACAGTGAGAAGGACTGGTTTGGCGAGTCTTCGGCAAACAGGTTTCTTAATTTCTATCCAACTTGGCAAATTAATCATATGGATTACTGTTACACAGACTAAAGGACTTTCAAAATTAGTCTGAGCATAAATAATGTCATTCACTCTTGTCCAGAAGGCTTTGCTGTCATTTTACATTTACTTTGTGTTCCTTGCATGTGGACAGGGGATTAATTAGACGAAGTGCAGTCCACCTTAGCCTATGTGCATATACACTCTTCCTCTGACTCCCTGGCAGGATAGGTCCGGGTACTAATTGTCAGAAAACTAACAAAATAAAATAAATAGTCCTGTGATGATGAGGAAGGGTGGTGTGACCACGAAAGAAAACACATCAGCTTAGTTTGGCTTCAGCAATCAAGGAACCGCACCCTGATTCTTTTCTATGGTGCTGACCACGATGGTATTTTAGCACTGTACCGAGGTTTTGTTATCAATGGAACAAATGCATAATTTTATTTTTATTATTGCTGGATCAAGCATTTGAGCATGCACTGATCTTGAGCAGTGTAATTTATATTTGGAGACTGATAATTCATCTGGTTCCCAATAGACATATAGATTAACTTGGAAAATAACGAGAGTTTATGTGAATTCCGTTTTTCTCAGGCATTCTTATTCCTCAGAGAGACTTCCATAGAGCCAAATTACCATGAAAACTAGATTACAGTGATATTTCAGTTCCTCACAGTAAAAGTTCATGTCATTCATTACTGTTGACACTATACACACGTCCTTGGGGAACTATGAAAACTGTCAAAAGAAAACTCCTAAAAATGTGCATAAAAAAACATAAGAAAGCTCCCATTTAACCCAAATACTAAAGCCAATTATTTCCCAAATATGAAAATTTCAGGCCACAGCTGGGCATAGTTCTGTAATGAGAGGTGAGGTTATTACTCAGTTTAAAGCATAAAACCACTCCAGATAGACGAAGAAATCAGTTAGAAAGAAGACCAGCATAGAAACCTCTCCTCTCTGGATGCAAGGTCCAAAGCAATGAAGAGTCAGGCTCCCAATTTAGACAAAAGCCACTGTATCAGCTCCAAAGCTTAGATGGATCCCTCCTTATTTTGATCTTGCAGGAAAGGCTCTCACGGGTGCATTTTGCCAGCACACCAAGACCATTGCAATGGAGGACAACCACTGGAAAGGCCAGTGATGCTCTCCGTGCTGCCCCAAACTTTGCCTCTCCTTCCTATGAATCTGGCAGAGGGGTTGTGCAGCCAAAGGCGGGTTTTTTTGGTAGGTTTTGCCATTGCTAGGTTAGCTCACCATCACATTCTGTGTAGTCAAGGCAGACAGTGAAGGTACTTGAGAGTCCAGTTCAGACCTAATGTGGTGGCACTGGAGATGCTCCACTCTCCCTTGATTATCAAAGGAGTGTAGGATGTCTGTCTCACTCCTTAGCTGCTCCATGTAGCTGGGTAAAGTTAAGAGGAATTAACACAGGCTCAAGTGCAACAAGAAGGTGGGGAATAAGGCAGAATTTATGCCAGAACCCTCAGTCAACAATGCATAACCACAGGACAAAAAAAATCTAGTTTTCAGCCTGACAAGAGGATCATTTTAACACCTTTATTGTAAGACTCACGCGTAGGGTGCAATGCCGTGCCACTCCAGCCTCTGAATTATGAAAGGGTGAACTGGGTCCCAAGAACATGATCATAGAATCACTTGGGTTGGAAGAGACCTTCAAGATCATCAAGTCCAACCATAAACCTATGCCAAAACCATCCCTAAACCATGTCCCTCAGCACCACGTCTGCCCGGCTTTTAAATACCTCCAGGGATGGTGATTCCACCACCTCCCTGGACAGCCTGTTTCAATGCTTGATAACCCTTTCAGTAAAGAAGTTTTTCCTAATATCCAACCTAAACCTCCCCTGGCACAACTTGAGGCCATTTCCTCTTGTCCTATTGCTTGTTACTTGGGAGAAGAGACTGACCCCCACCTCGCTACAACCTCCTTTCAGGGAGTTGTAGAGAGTGAGAAGGTCTCCCCCCAGCCTTCTCTTCTCCAGGCTAAACAATCCCAACTCTCTCGGCGGCTCCTCGTAAGACTTGCTCTCCAAGTCTTGATCTCAGCAAGTAAAAAGTCAGCATTTCAAGAGATCATTTGTTAAGCAGACACATGGGAACAGAGAATTTTCAAAAGTCCTTCTAGAAAGTGGTACTGGTAAGAGATGGCCCCAGGGTTTATTTTCTTCAGCTAAAACAAACCGAGATGCTGGATGTTACATGACATTTGGCTGGAGACGATGAGCTGTTGGTGAGCTGTAGTGTAAAGCCGTGTGTCTCTTAGCTCCTCCATATAGTGGTAAAAGCTCTATACTCTTTCTACCTGGGCTATTTAGTTAACCTAAAATTTCACTTCATCATCTGAAAATAAGCTTTTCTGCAGTATTTTGACTTATAATATTTCTCCCCAAACAGAGGCGGTTGCAGGTCAGTGGGGGCGGGAGTGCCGGGAGGAGGTATAATTTCTTGCATATATTGTGATTTCCCATCTAAAGTTCACTGAAGTTCCGGTATGAGGGAACCGATTTGAAATACATCATTTGGGTTAATACTGCTTTGTGGTGCTGAGACATACATTGCACATCCATGGACATCAGGTCATTAACTATCCTTAATGCCTTGTTTTTAGGGGCAGTATACTGTCCCAACCAGGTTGTTTCCCCCCAGGGTTTTTGACCAGAGAGATCTGTATAAAATATTACCATCATGCCTCTTCTCTGGGAAAAAAAATCAAGCAAAATTCTTTTATTTCCTATCAATAGCATGTAGAAGGAAGGTGCTTTCTTGGTGTGGGATGGGAGTGTAAAATGATACCATGCCTGACCAGTTACCCCTTTTCTATGCACATGTACATCCAACTCTAGCCAACTCAGTAAGTTTTCTGCTCCCTGTCTTCAAAACCTTCCAATGCTAAAAAACACTATAAAAATATCACGAGCAGCTTTCTGACAGTGACATACATCAGGCAGCAAAACGACCTCTCCCAGGGAGTGGTGAAAGCCCTATCTTTTATGTTGTAAACAATAGTAATTCTTAACACATGATGTGCACAAAGCTGGACAAATATTAAATGACCTGCAAAGCATGCCTTTGAGATCTGCCTGCTACACAAAGGCATGGACAGGGTTTTGGGCTTAGGGCCCAGAGAGCAAACCTATCTAAAGAAGAATTTACACTCAAGTTCATCTCTTCTAGCTGGGTAGTCATACACCAAGATAACTCCATGGCATTTAGAATCATAGAAACATAAAACCCCCTAGGTTAGAAGGGACCTTAAAGATCATCGAGTCCAACTGTAAACCTGACACTGCCAAAACCACCCCTAAACCATGTCCCTCAGAACCACGTCTACACATCTTAGATACCTCCAGGGGTGACGATTCCACCACTGTCCTGGAAAGCCTGTTCCAATGCTTGAACAACCCTTACAGTGAAGAAATTTTTCCTAATATCCAACCTAAACCTCCCCTGGCACAACTTGAGGCCATTTCCTCTTGTCCTGTCGCTTGTTCCTTGGGAGAAGAGACGGACCCCCACCTGGCTACACCCTCCTCTCAGGTAGTTGTAGAGAGTGAGAAAGTCTCCCCTCAACCTTCTATTCTCCAGGCTGAACAACCCCAGTTTTCTCAGCTGCTCCTCATAAGACTTGTTCTCTAGACCCCTCACCTTTAGATCCTTTACTTACAAATAGGCAAAACACTGGAAACTAGTCTCTGGGAGATGATATTGGGAGGGCCAAAGAAATAATCTACTACTTTAAGGAGGGGATTTTTTTAGTCAGGTGTGCAACCTGCCCTTAAATCCAATGGGATCTGAGCATCTTATTCCCACAAGGTTCCCTGAAAATACTGACCTTAAAATGTCAGATTTTTATCTTGGCCATGCCAGATGAGGGAAGTCTCTGCAGGAGATGTCTGCAAATAAGATCAGAACTCAACCATAAAACGCTGACAAAGTCATCTGGAGCACACAGAGCTGTGCTCAGTGAAGAGTATACCATTTCATTATTTTTGTGTTTATTACATTTTTTTTCCCCATGTGTTGGTTTTGGTTTATCTGCAGTTTTGATTGTGATTTGTATTTTATTATAATTTACTTTCATTTGCTAGTTCTCAGTCTATTTACAGAGAACAAAAGAATGCACAATGTAGAACAGTAGAATAATAGTGTTTATTTTCACAAGTTTGGACCAATCAAATAACTCACAAGTCCCAAAGTGGAACCATGCCTGAGGTAGGTTAGGTCATCTCGAGTGTGGGGAAACAAACAGAAATATCCCATTCTTCACTATTGTTTATTATATTTATGTCACTTGAGAGTTTTAACAATACCACATATATAAAACATTTGTTCTTGCTTTCTGTGCTATTCAGAGGTTTCTCAAGGCTTTTTGGTGCTTTTTTTTTCCTAGGGACACTGCAACGTTGCTATGCTTTAGTGACTTTCTCAACTGATTTAGCAGAAATGTAAGAAATGGCCCCTAGGAATGAGCCAGGGGTGCTGAAAAGGAGGTTTTGTTCACTGAATGCTTCTATGTTTAAAAATGGTTCTTTTGAGAGTTTTAACTAGTTTGTTTCAACTTGTTTCCTTGATTCTTTTTCATGCACACTCAAAGCTCGGTCCAGCAGAGAGAAACCAAAGAGCGGAGTCTGTTGTTGCCATCAGTGTCTTTGCAGTCCCATCAATTCCACAACTGTTTTTTAAACTGCCTTGACTTTGGATAGGAGGTCCAATGGTGGACTTTTAAAGCCAGATCTGCCCACCCACCTAAATCCAGTTCTTCAAAAGCTAACCATGTGTGGGTTGTTTCTTTCATTTGCAATTTGAAGCGCTTTCAAGACACCCTGCAGCAAAGGCTGGTTGCTCAACCACCTTGCTGAAAATAAAGGCAAAGGGGGCAGCTTGCCTTGAAGAGCCTCCTCCAAGCCATTCACCTTGTTCACAGCTTTGGACTAAGATTATGGAACAGTTTGGGTTAAAAGGGACCATTAAAGGCCATCTAGTCCAACCCCCCTGCAATGAGCAGGGACATCTTCAACCAAATCAGGTTGCTCAGAGCCCCATCCAACCTGACCTCAAATGTTTCCAGGGATGGGACATCTCCCACCTCTCTGGGCAACCTGGGCCAGTGTTTCACATCCAGAGACCTGCTGAAGGACGATGTAGTTTATTAACCCAACATTGCAGGATAACCTAAAATCACTGCCAGCCTGCTTGAAAATACAAACCTGCAAAACGCAGTGATTCAGCAGCTGCTACTCGGGCTGTTGAATTCTACTGCTGCGATGTCCCAGCGCTGGCAGCAGGAGTGATCAGAGTCCTGGAGGCTATTTCAACATGAGCATTTGAAAACTAAGTTGCTGAAATTTGCTGTTCATTATTCCTCTGGAAAAATGCAGGCTGAAATTGAAAGCCTTTACAAAAGTGCTGAGTTACTAGGAACTGTCATTACTTTTCAAAGGAGCTGTTGGGTGCTCAGTTGCTTTAGAATAACTACATTTCTATCTGTGGTCTTAGCAGCCCAACTTTATGGACTGACAGTTTTATTACAGAAACTTTAAGTATGCTAGGAACTTCAAACAGATTAAAAATGGCTCCTTCTGAGTCTTAAGTTCACGAAGCTATTCATGACTTTGAAAAAAATCCTCTTTGAAGACTAAATAATGTTGCAATAATGAACTCAAGTAAGACGGAAATGGGTTAAGAGGAGGGGCAAAGTAAAATTTTTCACTTGAGGCTTTTGTTATTTATTCCTGCCTCCCTTTTTCTCTCCTACTTCGTGAAAGCCCCTCTGCATTGACACTGCTGAAGAACAGCCCACCACTGATTGCTGCTCATGCGCGCAAATGGTGACAACTGGCTGGTACCTATCCTACGGAGGGCAAGACCTCTCTACAGTGTATTTATCTCAGATTTCATTCAGAAGGCCCCCAAAAGAGCCAGAGGGTGAATTAGCAATTGGGTGGCACAGGCAGTAGAGGTCCAGAGCTCTAGATTGCTCCCTGGACCTCTTTCGGAGTGGAGACCTATCCAATGCTGCCGCAGAGCCCAGTGTGCAGCAGGGTGCGAGCGTAGCCCGCTCTCATCCTTCCCTCCCACTCATAGTCATGGAGAGGTGAACATCATCCGCTCCTTTGGAGGCTGCTGCCCCCACCTGGTATGCAGAAATGAAGGACGCAGGAGCTGTGTGGGACAGGTCTTTCCTGACTGCTGGATTTGATAAGCCTGGAGAAGGATGGATGGCGGAGGAAGGACAGGAGCTCCAGAGACAGCACTGCGGCTGTAGAGCATGGGCAGAGACACTTTGTGACAGCCACAACTTTTCCACCAGAAAATACTTCATTCCGCCTGGGTGGTGTAAAGGTGGGTTGTAGAACCTTCAGTCAAATGAAAGCAGGGAACTAGCCTTTATTTTCTGGGTGATGGAATTCCAAGCACAGGAGTGCGCTGAGGTGCCGGGATGATGCACAATGCCATTTTGCGTTCTTTCCAGAACTACAGAAAGCACTTTCCTGGAAAGCAGGAAAGAAGCGGAGAAGCAGCAGGGTCACAATTGCTCTTTTGGGTGCTCTTGGGATGTTGTCACTAGAAAAGGAGCAGGAACCCAGTGGCTTAATTTAGTCTTTAACAACCAATTCTGTCACCTGATTTAGAAAGAAAAAAAAATCACTGTCTCCGGGAACAGCAGCACCATAGGCTAAATACAGTTGAAGTACAATTCCACTGACGCCAGTAGCATGAATATGGCTCAGTATGTCATCTCTTGGTTTGGCCTGCGGAACCAGCGCGGTGAACATTATGATTTTGTTTTCTTGAAGAAATCCCTGGTATCTCTGTAAGAAAGGCTGCAGCATTTATGCTTGGAAAAAATCCAGATTTATATAAACTGGAGAATATTATTGCGTGCATTAAAATGTTCACAGGGTATTATCCCACAGCCCATCCCATATTTATTTTGGAAATGATTACATTTGGAAAATGGGAAAGCATCCAGTTAATTCCTTTACCTTGAAATATCAGCAAACACAAGGGTATTTTGAGATTATTCCCTGCTAAAAAATGAACAAGTAGCATTCACGACTGCAAGCCAGAAGAGAACCCCTCTTCAAATAATGCAAAATAGGTTAAAGTTTAAAGTGTAAGTAGTTTCGGAGACAAGGGTGAATGGAGTTCTTAAAGGGTCCTTCTTTCCTTGGAGGAAAGCAAAACCAGATCAATTAATGGCCTTTCATTCCCATTCAACACAGCCATTTCATGTACTAGTGATATATGTTAGAAACTTGTGGTTTATTTCTACAAAATTAATTTGTTTCTTGTATCTACCGTTTGTCCTGGATTTTGAGAAGCAATAGGGATTGGTGGAGCTGACTATCCCTTGGTGCATCACTGATGACATGAAATTCATGAAATTCATGAATTCATGACAACCTCCTTTCTCAAAAGCTTTCAGCTCTCTTCTGAAAATTGATCTTTAAAAAAAAAAAAAAAAATCCATATTCTGAGATCTCCCTGGAGAAGAGACAGCACGGTGACATCTCCAAGGTCCTACACAGTTTATTGAAGAAAGAAAATGTCTGCGTGTGCACATCACCTCCACTGACCTGAGCAGAAGGATTAATTTAATCCTGTCCTAGCTTTTTTAGCAGCCGAATATTTTTCAGTCTGGATTGCATAAACTTTATGATGGAGGCATGAGACAATTGCCCAGATGGCAGGAGAACAAACCGAAGGAGAAAAACAATGAGAGTGGAAGAATGAGAAAAGAAGAAAAAGAAGTGGGGACAAAAAAAACCCCTTCTGCTGGAAAAAGCAGTTCTTATCGGACAAGAGAAGCTACTTCCAGAAGTGAAGTTCAGGCACCGAGAACTGCACCAGTTGCAGGGAAAAGCTGGATCACCTGTCCCAAGGGAGAAAACAAATACATGGCAAAAACAAGCACTCAAGTTGGAAAGCAGCATGAGGGAACGGAGAGGGCAAAGCATTACATTTCTTCCAAGTTAAAATGTTTCCAGATTGTTCTGATATTTGAAAATGTTTAGAAGGAAGATTTCCCAGATCCCAATGCATTTGGAAGGCAAAGCCTCCTGCAATGTGAAGTTCCCCATCTGGCTTCTTTCCTCCGTTTCTTTTTTTTTCCCTGCCTGATTCTGTTCCAATTGTTAAATGCTGTGCCTTGGATTCCCAGCTAGACCTCCTAACACTGGTACCTGCTCACTGCGAAGGCAGGAGGAATTCTTCACTTCTCCAGCCGCTCTCGTGGGCTGAGATGAGATATGTAATTTACCTGCGGACATCAGATTTGTCAGATGCTGAAAGTATTAAGAGAGAGTGTTCTTAGGCTGAGAGATCCACTGAAAGCTGGAAAGGCAGGTACTCCTGTTCTTCACATGGCAATTGCCACCCCAGCCATCTGACTCCCTAATATGACCAGTCACCATCAGTACAGGTAAACTGGAGGACTGCAGTGCTGACCACTTGGGTCACAACAACCCCAGGCAGTGCTACAGGCTTGGGGAGGAGCAGCTGGAAACTGCCTGGAGGAAAAGGATCTGGGGGTCCTGGTGGACAGTCGGCTGAACACGAGCCAGCAGTGTGCCCAGGTGGCCAAGGAGGCCAATGGCATCTTGGCCTGTATCAAGAATGGTGTGACCAGCAGGAGCAGGGAAGTGATTGTGCCCCTGGACTCAGCACTGGTGAGGTCCTGCCTCAAGTACTGTGTTCAGTTTTGGGCGCCACAGTATAGGAGGGACATTGAGGTACTGGAGCGTGTCCAGAGAAGGACAATGGAGCTGGTGAGGGGTCTGGAGAACAAGTTTTATGAGGAGCAGCTGAGGGAACTGGGGTTCTTCAGCCTGGAGAAGAGGAGGCTGAGGGGAGACCTTCTCGCTCTCTACAACTACCTGAAAGGAGGTTGTAGCGAGGTGGGGGTTGGTCTCTTCTCCCAAGTAACAAGTGATAGGACAAGAGGAAACGGCCTCAAGTTGTACCAGGGGAGGTTTAAATTGGATGTTAGGAAAAGTTTCTTCACGGAAAGGGTTGTTCAAGCACTGGAACAGGCTGCCCAGGGCAGTGGTGGAATCGCCACCCCTGGAGGTATTTAAGATGTGTAGACATGGTGCTGATGGACATGGTTTAGGGGTGGTTTTGGCAGTGTCAGGTTTACAGTTGGACTCGATGGTCTTAAAGTTCTCTTCCAACCTAAGCGATTCTGTGATTCTTGCTAAAGACTGAGTCTGGCCCTGGGCTTGTGCCCAAAGCTGTGTTTTCTTCACCCAGCTGCAAACAGGTATGTGGGCGACCGGAGCAGAGTCTAAACATGGTGAGATGCTGCCACACCGCTCCCTTCTGTGGCACAAGGCACAGAGACCAGGGTACCAGAGCTGTCCCAGTCTAATGAGGCTCGCATGCGCCTCTTCGGCTGCCTAAATTTTTATTCAGACACATCGGTATCTCCGATACCGCTACATTAATGAGGACCAGGGAGTAAGCCGAGCACTCTCAACTCCCCCGCCGCTCACGCTGCTCAGCAATTAGCTCACTCCCTGGCTTTGTTTTTGGGACCGCTCTGAGTAGCTCTCTCCAAGGCACCTTGATATTACAAGGCAAGTCCTGAGTGGCGTGTGCCACGTCACTTGGCCTTATGCCACGGGATTCAGCGCTGGCATTTGTTTAAGTGACATTACAAAGGCAGCCTGCTATTCCCAGTATTCCTCCTTGTTCATGCAACAGGGAGAGATCCCGAAACCCCAAAGGTACTTACAGGGGCAAAAACAGACGTCCTCAATGCTTTTTTTATTAACGTGACTCCTTCCCTTTCCAAGACTATTTTGTGCCAGTTCCAATCAAGGGTAAGTTTCTCCCAGGACAGAGTAGCCTGGGCTGGCATCCAATGCCAATTGGGCTATCAGTGATGTTCCTGGGCTGCTTTATCCCTAGGGCTTCTTCTCAGAACAGGGTATTGCCACCCCCTGGAAAAGGGTCCGGAGCAAGGTCAGGGCTGCTCCACCTTCTCTATTATTGCATCGTCAGGAAGAAATTTTTCACCATGAGTGTGGTGAGGCGCTGGAACAGGTTGCCCAGGGAAGCTGTGGATGCCCCATCCCTGGAGGTGTTCAAGGCCAGGTTGGATGGGGCTTTGAGCAACCTGGTCTAGTGGGAGGTGTCCCTGCCCATGGCAGGGGGGTTGGAACTACATGGTCTTTAAGGTCCCTTCCAACCTAAACCATTCTGTGATTCTGTGGTTCCTCGGCTGGCCCAACAGGAGACATCCAAAAGCCTCCAGTTCTGAGCAGCCAGCTATTCAGTCAGATCAGGGCCGCTGCACAAATGAGCAGGGTGTCTTGTTGGGTCCTTCTTTACCAGTTTTCCTTAACTTGAGCAGGCCGAGTCCTACAAAATTAGAACCGCTTGCAAAAAACGAAGTGAAATTATTAACTTGTGCAATTATTAATATTGTGCGTGCCGTAGTTCCCTGCCCACAAGCACAAGACAGCGAGCAAGCCTGAAGCCCAGAGTAGCAGCAAAGCCAAAACATGCAAGCAAGAGAGCCAGAATCCATATTTTAGGCAATAATTGCCTTTTGTGCCCACAAGCCGTTCTTTAACAGAGTAATGCAAAAACAGCAAGCAAGGCACTGGGTCCAAGCCAAAGTCCAGCCAAGGTTGCAGCAGGTTATCTTGCCTACGCTGCTTCCCTACGAGGGTCAGCCCACGGCAACATTCGCTCCCTCCGTCAGCCCCACAACCTCAGCGGCAGGGAAGCGTTAGAGCGGAATTTAAAGTCATCTCTACGGTCTTCCCCTAGATTTTAAACACCGACTGTCACAGACAGAGTCCTACCTAACACGGGGTTGCTCGGCCGAGCACGCTTGACTGAAATAGCATAACTGAACTATTTTGGCCAAAAATCTCCTACTGCAGGTTTGCTGGGAGCCTGCAAATAGTCTCCCAGTGGCCGGGAGTTCTGTGAGCCGTCCAGCTGCTAAATTTGAAACACAAGTGCGCTCTTGCACCCTTCTTGGAAGGAACGGTAGAGTTTTTTGACAAATTCTCTCTGTCTTGCGGGAGTGGTACAGACTGGTCTCCCATCCGATCAGCGAGGGGAGCTCTGCAGGCTCCGCAGGAGGAGAATTTGAGGCAGGCTGTCAGGGGGAGGAATTTTCTTGCCGTGGATCTGTTCCAAGCCTGTATTTGACTGCAGGTTAGTCTGCTGATCTTCCCGTTTCCCTCGGGACATGTCTCCCGTTAGGTCTTCAAATAACCTCTCCTAACTTAACCACTGCACAGAAGGTACGGAGTGTACTCGCTCCGTTGGGACAGAGTGTTCGCAAACTGTTACTTCTCAGAGAACTAACGTAAAATCCCACACCCAGCCCATTTAGACCCCAAAATAATGAAAATTTATTTCAGAAGTATATTTCCAGAAAGCCAACTGCATCCTGGGCTGCATCCCAGCAGATTGGCCAGCAGGGCGAGGGAGGGAATTCTGACTCTCTGCTCTGGTGAGACCCCACCTGTGTATCCGGCTCTGGAGACCCCAACATAAGAAGGACATGGAGCTGTTGGAGCGGGTCCAGAGGAGGCCATGAAGATGATGCGAGGGCTGGAGCCCCTCTGCTGCGAGGACAGGCTGGGAGCGTTGGTGTTGTTCAGCCTGGAGAAGAGAAGGCTCTGGGAAGAGCCTTCTTAAAGGAAAGATGGGGTGGGACTCTTGATCAGGGAGCGTCGTGACAGGTAACAGCTTCAAACTGGAAGATGGCAGATTTAGATTAGATCTCAGGGAGAAGTTTTTCACTCTGAGGGTGGTGAGACACTGGCACAGGTTGCCCCGGGAAGCTGTGGAAGCCCCGTCCCTGGAAGTGTTCACGCAGATGAGGCTTTGGGCAACCTGGGCTAGCGGAGATGGCCCTGCGCATGGTGGGGGGGGTGGAACCAGATGGTCTTCAAGGTCCCTTCCAACCCGAACCATTCCCTGATTCCAGGACTTCAAGCCAGAAGCAGACGCCGGTTTCGCAGCCGAGCTCTACCCGCGTTACCAGTCGCTGCCTTCAGGCTTCTGGGAGAGGCCGCCATGTCCCGCTCCCGTCCCTCCGTGCCGGAGGGGATCAACCCCCTCCAACCTCCC